>JALIZH010022520.1:0-13292 GCA_030522465.1 Rhipicephalus appendiculatus
ACAATGCTATATGGTTTTCCGGCGCGATCCCTACTCCTTAGAAAAGGGCTATTGTCATCCCCATTTTGAAACAAGGCAAGGATCCATTTTTCGCTGCGAGTTACAGATCCATCGCACTAACAAGCTGCCTATGTAAACTTTTCGAAAAGATGATTAACCGCCGACTTATACATTTCCTTGAAACAAACAATCTGGTTGATCAATTCCAGTGAGGTTTTCGTGTAGATAGATCCACCACTGCCCACCTGGTACGAATCGAGGCACAGATCCCGAGACGCTTTCGTGCACAATCAATACTTTCTTTCTGCGTTCCTCGACATGGAAAAGGCTTACGACACGACATGGCGCTTTGGAATTTTAAGAGACTTGTCCCACCTTGGTGTGCGTGGTAGAATGTTTCCGTAATTGAAAGTTACTTTTCCAACCGGACATTCCGTGTTCGAGTAGGCAGTGTTTTGTCTCGAACATTTGTCCAGGAAACAGGAGTGCCCCAAGGTGGTGTACTTAGTTGTACACTTGTTATCATCAAAATGAATACCTTGCGTCTTTGCATCCCACGAAACATGTTTTATTGCACATATGTCGACGATGTGCAAGTCGGTTTTAAATCATGCAACCTTTCAACGTGTGAGCGGCAGGTCCAGTTAGGTCTAAACAAGATCTCAAAATGGGCAGACGAGAATGGGTTCCGATTTAATGCTCAAAAAAGCATCTGCGTCCTGTTCTCTCGCAAGAGAGGCCTCCATCCTGACCCAGATATGCATGGTCAACATCTCTCTGTGAAGACGGAGCACAAATTCTTAGGCCTAATCCTGGATAGCAAACTCACTTTTATATCACACATTAAGCATTTAAAAAACAAATGCACAAAAACGATGAATGTTCTAAAAGTTTTGTCAAGAACTACGTGGGTAGTGACAAGAAGTGCCTGATGGATCTATATAAAAGCCTTATACGCACTCGCTTAGACTACGGAACAATAATCTATTAGTCTGCAACACCAAGTGCCTTAAAGATGCTGGATCCTGTCCACCATCTAGGCGTTCGCCTAGCCACGGGCGCCTTTCGCACTAGCCCCGTAGAAAGTCTCTACGTTGAATCGAATGAGTGGTCGCTCCATCTGCAGAGATCCTACTTATCATTCGTATATTTTCTCAAGGTGAACGCAAACAATGAACCCCCCTTACACCCCACAGTCAATGATTTGTGCAGTTCTACTCTTTTTCACAACCGTGCTTTGTTGCGAGAGCCCTACGCACTTCGTATGAGGGGCCTAGCTGAGGAAATGGGCAAGCAACTTTTTCGAACACCGTTTGGCGGCCCCCGCTGCGAATCTCCGGCCGTGGCAATGGCAGTTCATAGACTGTGATGTGTCCTTCGCGGAAGTTACGAAACACACCCCTCTTGCTCATATACATACGTACTTCCTTGAACTACAGCACAAGTACACCTGTCCTGAATTCTTTACGGATCCCTCCAAGTCTTACACTTCTTGTGTCATACGCAGCCCTCGGTCCATCTTTTTCAGATGTCGGCGTTCTGCACACAAATACAAGCATCTTCACAGCAGAAGCTTATGCGATACTTGCGGCCGTCAAACACATTAAACAACTAAAACTACAGAAGGGGCAGTAATATACACTGATTCTCTGAGTGGGGTAAAAGCTCTAAAACAATGAAAAAACACAAAAAATCCTGTCCTTGTCTCACTATACAGAATATTATGTACAATTTACACGCTCAAACAGCATGTCGTAGTGTACTGGGTGCCAGGGCACCGCGAGATCCAAGGAAACGTGTTGGTGGACCAGCTACCTGCGTCCGCCCATGAAAGCACTGCCAATACATCCATAGGACTCCCTGCACTAGACCTGAAACCCTTTCTTAAACGAAAGCTCAGGGATTATTGGCAGCACTTATGGCACAGGCAAACAAAAAATAAACTTCACCTCATAAAGCCACATCTCGGGAATTGGCCGCCAGTATCGAGGTCACGCCACATAGAAGTAACACTCACAAGACTAAGAATAGGACACACACAGTACACACTCACACCTTTTGTCCGGTGGTGATATACCTTTGTGTGATAGTTGTGGTGAACCACTCATTGTTATACACATTCTCATTCAGTGCAGTGGATTAGATGATATAAGAAAAAAGCACTTCCCATCACATTATGGAGAACATCTACCACTTCACCCATCGATGTTCATAGGCAAGGAACCAGTTTTTAAATATCAGTCACTGTTGGCATTTTTGAAAGAAGTCCGTAACTTTCATGTCATATACCCAGGCAAACCCTAGCACGACCTCTGGAACGAGGTTGTTGCTGCGGTAGCTACATTAGAGAACGCACCGGCCTCCCTGCCTTTGGCCTCAAAGGCCTTGAGGAGACATTCGTGCTATTTTTCATCTCTCACCTGTAGATACCACACCCACATGTAATTCATTTCACATCCATAGACCACACCACGTATCACTACCATAATTCTATATTCTTTACACAGCTTTTACGCTTTTATATAGCACGTGATTTTAGGCCTCTATACAGCCATAATACATCGTCATTGCAACCATCGGTCATCGCCTGCAACACATAAAATTACATGGCGCTCTTTTGGCCACTCATGGCCCTTGCGCCGCAAAACCCCACAAATCATCATCATCATCCACACTATGTAATTCATTCATCGTCATATGGCCCTAACATTTCTTAACGCATTGTAAAATAAGTGGGGTGCCTATCTTTGTACTTAAACATCAAAGATGCGCATTTTCTGCAGGCGATTATAATACATTAACACCCTTGCTGAGAGGTGGGTAACGTAAAAATCAAACGTGCTGAAATTAAATAAACACTGAAAATTCAAATAAAAGTACATTCACCTAATTCAACCTACTGCTCCGCTGAGACAGCTGTACAATTAAGTCCTTGTTTTATTCAGACACAAGAATACGTTAGCTAGGAAAAGGCATTGGTGCGTCCTACATGGAAAACTAGCGAAGGCAAGTCCATTAAGCCGGCCGTCTGTCACCCTCTATGTGAGCGAGATTTCACTTCTAGACTACGGGCAAGTATGCGAAAGAAATGACTCGTGAGAACCCTTGCCCACATTTTTTTGTACTTAATTTGGAAGCATGTGTGTGTCGACTACGGTGAGCTTGGCGCGAAAGTTCGACCTTCTCGAAACACTTTTCTGGAATTGAAAATTTCACGTGATAGTCAGTGTTGTGTGATGTGGTTTGTCTGCCTTAGCTTTTTCCCTCTTCTTTAGTCTAGGTTATAACAAAATAAACCAGTATCAACTAGCGCAGTTCTCCGGCGTTCCATATATTTATTTTGTAAGATACTGACTCTGCTGGAGATAAAGTTTCGGAGAAGTGGCGTCAATCGCGCTTTCACGCTGGACGTCTGGTGCAAAGTGCTCACTGTGTGGTAGCTTTTGGGGTACTGTTCTACCTGTTGACATTAAGTTTAAGGGCGTTCGAGCTGGCTAGCCCTGTGAGCTTTACTGATTTCCTTCCGAGGTATTATGGAGGTAAAGTTTGAAGGGGGAGAGGGGGTCCTGCTTTAGATCCCTATGAGAAGGTTCTCGTGCGTTACCTACCACGGTAGGTCTAGCAGGCTATGGCACTCAACTGCTGGCCGAAAACTCACATAATTGAATCTAGGATGTGGCTGCCGCATTTAGATGGAGGCGAAATGCTTGGTGCCCGTATTGCCAGATTTAGGCGCACGTTCAAGAACATGCGATGGTCGAAATTTCCGAAACCGTCCACTACGGCATCGCTCATCACATCATGATTTCAAGACGTCAAACTCCAACAATTATTCTTAATATAAAGTTCTGGTGTATTCCTATTGGCATTGTTGATGATGCCGTCGAGTCGTTTTCAACTGTAGCTTTCTTGACGAGCAGATACGAGATGTCGTTTGTGTCCTGGCTTATAAGAAGTGCATAAGTTACTTTCATCGCTTCTTGCTCTTTTAATCCCCTTCTTTGGGGAAATGGGGCGCAGAATGATGTGATTTACTTGTGGTATAGTGCAGATGGCCAGAACGGTGCAGGTGTCGGGCACAAACCTTTATGCAATAATCCGATCGCCGCACGTTTCAAGCGTCTGCAACCATTTCCAGGATTCCAGAGTGAAATCGCCCATGTCGTCACAGCCACCGCTAACCTGATTCAGTACACTGAGCCGAGGAAAAATGTTCTGCAAAACGGCAAGCCAGATGCCCAACGCGACATAAACCCACACACTTACACCCCGAGTGTAGTCTAGTCTGCACGTATCCCGACGTCATTTCATAGTATTGTGTTCGGAGACGTGGACGCCTGACCGGGCCACTTTGACCGAGCCACAGCAGCCGACGAATGGGATCACACAAAGAAACTTGGCTACGTCTACTTCGTGCTTGAAGACTGCGCTCCCTTCTGGTATGAGAACTATTAGTCATCTATGATTAACTTGCGAGAATTTCAATGACAGCTACGTGAGACATTCAGGATTACCAAAAGCAAAGAGAATGCCGGGCAGGCCTTGCAGATCCGGGTTCATAAAGCAAACCAAATATTGCAATGTTGTTAGGAACATGCCGCGCCTTCTCAGACGCGTTGACCCAGGAATGGCTGAAGAAGAGAAAATGCCAATGGTCAAACTTTTGTTGTACTCATACGTAAGGCCCCATCCGCCGCAGCTGAGTTCAACCATGAAGCTACGACAATGGAGCGAGCGCTCCAGCAACGGTCACTACAGTACGACCGCCAAAGTACTGTGCCACGGTGGGGTCCCCAACCTCATACAAGGCGTCGTTAGTCCTCCATTCTTCCTACGGTGTCGCGTACATTTCCTGCTGCGAATACAAATACGTTTGAGTATGAAGGCTCACGCGAAGTCAGCCTCTATTCGATTGGGTGGCACAGCTCGAATAACAGCCCATTTTGTTACCACTGCAGCGAAGCGGACCACCCCTATGCCAGTCTACTTATCACACCATGGGCATTCAAGGTTCCGCGCAAGCGCGCTTTCACCAAGCACTGATGAGTGCCCCCATGGGACTGAGCAGTACCTGCCAGCTCACCTGTCGTTTTCTTCTACACAAAGGCGCCAGTCACGTTCACCATCTCTTCAGCACTTCAGCTCGCCATGTCGTTACATCACGTTCTACAAGTTCTTGCCCACGTCAGGAAGTGGGCATGTAGTTGCTTGGTCCATTCCATATTATATTTATTGTAGCTGACTTTCATACCTAACATTACACGTGTATTACACTTATTTCATTTTGCATACTAGTAGTATAGCTGCATGCCTTACTGCTGTTTTCATTTATTTTATTATTATGTCATGTTTTTTTTAGCAATATTATCTCCTGTATTGTTGCTTCGGTGTTCTTAGGCGGTTTCTATCTATCTGTACTGCGTTTGATGTTACGTGGCTAACCTGCCCGCCCCGCTCAGTCATGCCCGATAGGCCCTGAGGGAAAAGATAAACGAAATCAATCAATCAATATCAATCAATATTTATTTCAGACATATATGCACAATTCTCAATGTGAAATATGTCACGAGGTAAGGCAAAAGGAAACTCGTATATCTCCTGACGAGGCCTTTACCCTAATAAAGATTCCATCTTAAAATCATGCCCGCTGGATAGTGCTTGCGATTTAGCGCGGTTAATGTGAAACTGCACCACTTCAACAAAGACGATGTTGGCGATGAGGGCGACGCTAGCGGTGTTGCCGGCTTTATTACCGGTGTCCTAGATCGCTATGGAGCAACGGCTGTAGTGGTTACCGACAGAGCCACGGCCTTCACCACCCAGCTGTCGGAAGAATTGATGACACTTAGCCGCACCGTTCACCGCCAGTCGACTTCTTACTGTCTGCAGATGAACGGCCAAACAGAAAAACACAAGAACATCGCTGGCAAAATTTCCCATGCATGTAGACGTACAACTGGGATAGCGTCATCTTCTTCGTAACACTCCCATATAGCACTGCCATGCAAGAGACCACAAGATTTCTCCTTTCCGCTTGCTTCATGACTGCAAAGTAGGCAGGATGTTAGACGTCATGTTTTTACCTGGCGCCTTTGCGGTGACCGCAGAAAATGCTGCCCAATATTCTCACTGCACCGAACGAGCTCATCAGATAGCCTGCTTGTGCATCAGGTCTCAGCAGCACAAGAGGCTTCCAGGTACTTCACCATGGAGAAGTCCCATACCACCCAGGGAGGTGCATGCATATGGAGCACAGTCCGCTACCGCGGAAGGTATGGGCCACTCCCGCGTCATTATTTCCGGCCTTACCGGGTCTTTGAACGCCTGAGTTAACTACTGAGTTATCCCAGAGACCAGCACGCGATCCTCCCATCACGGAGCGTCGCGCAACAATGTCCACGTGCCTAGGATGAATCCATAATGCTCACGTCGACGACGTCCTCTTGCCTCCACAACTTCGAAAGCATTGAGCCGATGCTTTTCGATATGGAGAGTAATGACACGTATATTCAGTGGGTCTCTGGGTGTAGCACGTCTGCAGTTCCGCCTGCAGTTGTACGCGGCGGATGATTTGCTGATGGGGCAGGAAAACGAAGACGTTCTGCTCGGTCGAAGCGGTTATAATGTTGGGCGAGCTCTTCCTTGTTTTTTAAGGGCCGTGACAATATGCACCCCTGAAATAGGAAATAATTGTGGGGTTCTAGGAAGTTCGAAAGGTCTTCCTTGAGCTGTAAGAGTATCATATGCTGAGAACTGTCGAAAGCCAAACATTGTGTGATACCGACAGTTGCTCGTATTTTTTCTAGCAGGCATCGATATACTCAAGTAGACCATTTGTGGACTTGTATGAGAGGTATCGCAGAATTCTATCGGTCACACTTTTATTGCCTGGCTAGGCAAATATTATTCAATGTACAGTCGTTTTGTTTTCGCCGCTAAACAAATTATCTGCAAGCCTCCGATTAGTACTGAACAATTCGGAAATAGAAGTTTCAGAAAGTTTCAGCAAGCTGGGAGCATTTTTCTCAAATAATTTGTCCAGGTATGATCCCATTATTTCTTGACAAGGCTATCAAAAGCAATCGCTGTCATGGGACGACGGTGCCTTACACTCCCTCTTTCGTTAATATTTTATACACTGCGCTATTTTCTTCTATGTTAGCCCATGATGCATAGGTATAAGAAACGACAATAAAAGAAAATGTGAAGAGAACTTCTACTTCAAGAGGTTGCAATGGGCATAGTTTTTAGAGCTCCTTACCTAAGTCCCACAAAGGGCATATCTGAAAAACGTAGGCTTGCAAATGGGGAATGGATCTAGAGATTATGACTACTTCGAACACATAACCTGGAAGCAAGAAAAAAAATTCCTTCTGAAGTCTTGGGCAAGGTTGACAAGAATGTCCCTACATACCACACATTCCATCCTGAAGTATGGAAAATTCACAAATGCCGCTCGAAGTATGGAAAGCCAATGCTCAGGTACACATTACAAGCATTATTAACTTGCAAAACTTGTACGGACGTAGCTTTGATATTCTTGAATGAGCTACGAACCATATGTCTACATTTCTTTAGTGTTTCTTCTTTTAGTTCAATACATTAAATGTGTTTGTTTCTTTCAAGTGTAATCTAGCGAATTTATCGTAGCATTGCTGTGTATTTATAGTTTTTTCCTGTATTACTCATTTTTGTTCTTTGTTTGCACTGTGTTGTAGTTATGTTGTGTAGTTTTGCAACGTCTTTTAATTGCATGCATGTACATGTATGTAATTCACACCACTGCATGCCATGATCTGTTGCGCGTCGACAGCCAAGCCTTTTAAATGCGAATGCATTTCTTAGTCGGGCTATGTCAGGCGTCGGTGTCCACATCTCTCCGCTCACTCCCTCTCCCATAGCAACAGCTGCGGGCGCGCGCGCTTATCCTCGCCCCTAGCAACCGGAGCAGGTGGTGCGGGCGGAGTAGTGGAGAGTGAGTGGAGAGGAGGAGGGCGCTCTGGTGTGTGAGGGCGCTCGCATCGCGGGAGCTCAGCGGAGCTCCCGCGTGTGTGGAGAGAGTGTAGGAGAGGGTAGGTGCAGTGCTTCGCCGCTCCTTCTCTCGCCGCCTCCCTGCGCCCCACTCTCTCGTCCGCTCGCTCGCACGTATATATATATATATATATATATATATATATATATATATATATATATATATATATATATATATACATATATATATAATTAAAATAAAATAAATAAAAAAATGAAATAAATAATTAAAGAAATAAAAAAAAAAACAAAAAAAGAAAACAGGCGCTGCGCCGTACTCCCGACCGGGCTGCAGAAATTAGGCGCCTTTTCCTTCTTCGAACCAAAACCACCATATAAATGGAGTGAAGCGCGCGCGAAATGCATTCGCATTTCCTCACGATTCCCTTCGGGGAGGTGGGGGTTTTTTTTGAGGATTTTCATCCATTCACCAAATATCTCACAAATGTTCAATAAATTTCAATTGAATTACATTAAATATTCCTGTGGACCAACTTGGCAAAGGTGGCGCAGAGTTCAAGAAGCATGAAACGGAAAGCTACGCTACTTCCTGTGGAAAAGCTAAGGATGAGAGAGAGCATACCTCTCAATACTGATGTATCAACCAGGGTGCATGTTTGGTCACTAAGCTCACATAAAGCCTTAGGGTTTTCGGAGAGCACTGCAAAGGTAAACAGGTACAGTATTGACGTAAACAGCAGAGGGCTGGATTAATTATGGTGAAAAGTATGGAGTAGGTTCTAAACTAAATAGTATTGGAATTTAGCAAGGGTAGATTGTTGGCCTCGTTGGCGTAACATGTTCAGTGCCGCGCTTAACTTTATGAACATAGTATGGAAAGTTATGTTACTTTTTGTAAACAGAAAAAGTTAAGCCGGGAAGTGATCAGTGTGTTTCCATAGGAGGAGGAGAAAGGACAACGTTACTGTGGGTCGGCAACGAGAGGTTAGTTCCCCCCTTCTAGATGACCGTCTGGAGCCCTTGGGCACTGGCAGCATCCTCGACTTGCCGAACTGCTTGTAATAAGCCTTTTCTATTTTCCTCTGCTGCCCTCTGCCGTGTGGGTATGGTTTTGGTAGGGGCCAGGAGAACCGGCATTGCTAGAACAAAAGCCTCCGAGACCAGGAGGCGGTTTGCTTTCCCGCCGGGGGAAAGGCCGCATGCACCGTGGGATCATGGAAAAGGCGAATTGGTCACCTGAGTCCGAGCAGCACGGTTTCCGAGCAGCGCGGTGTCCCTTCGCTTTCTATGTTTATGTTTTTAATTTGAATGTCTTTACTTTTTTGGCCAGTCAAGTGTGAGGACTGAAAGCTTGCGATCCTGACAAAGGTTCATGCCCCCCAAATACACTTTTAACAGACAATGTTTAGCTATCTTCTTTATGACATATCCCTTTAGTACGCTAGGTTAAAGCGGTACTCTGGCAAACAAAAACACTCTTTTAAACTGAGTATATCCAATATGCGCATACATAATATATGCATATTTAATTTATTTATATAACATTCGCTAACTTATCATCTCATTAATAATTAAAATATAGATGCGCAAAGATTCTTGTGTATTAACTCAAATGGTATACACATAATGACCACACACATTGTTATATTACATCGAACAAACCCTAAATAAATATAAGCGGCACCAAACATAAGCATGCAACATTTTTTTTGGTTCTCTGAAAACAAACTGGAAGGAAACATGTAACCTTGTTGTAATTAATAAGGATTTCCTTTGCTTTTTAAGTACGCACGAGGAGCATTCGTAATTGACTTGGCTTTTCGTATTGTTTGAAAAGGTAAGTACTCTGGCCTGAACTTGTTTGTTTTCCATAATTAGTTTTCGTTTGGGGCGTGTCGAGGTGTGTGTGTCGGATGGAGTACGTTACAGAACAATACAGAGCGGATGGAGTACGTCACAGAATCCTATGGCAAAGCTTATGCTCGCATATATATTGCAGTTTTTTTTAAAGAGTATACCTGATCCGAACTAATCCATGAAAATCTCGCGAAACAGCGGCGCAGTTTTGAGGCCTATTAACAACCCTGTATGGAAAGGCGGAGAGCTATTTCGGTAGTCTTACGAGTTGTAAAAGGCTAGATTTGGCGGTAGTACCCCATACTAATGGTCCATAACATAGCTTTGAATAAAGAAGTGTGTTATAGGGTGTTGTATTCATGCAAATCCGCACAAAGTCTGCTATTTTGGGTATGGTTCCTAGTCCTTTTGATAGATCATTGGAGGGATGTCTTGTGTGGCGGTTCCGGGACAAGTCCGTACTAAAGACACTCCCAGAAATCATTTTCTGTTTTTCTGCTGAGCATGACTCCATCGAACAGAATACATATGTCCTAAATAACCTTTTTGCTAACAGGTCAGAATAGGATGCGGGTTGTTTCTGATACGTTTGAACGTCAGTCAAACAGATAGTGACTCTAAATATTTATTTACCATTTCGTCTGATTCATGTAATTCATTTAATGCCAAAAGAGCATCGGTATCATCTACATACACTGTATCTCTGGAGAATTAGGGAATAGCAACTATATATATGAGCAAGAAAAAGCAGTAGGCCTAATGTCAATCGTTGCGGTACACCTTCTTTGATTTCCAATAATGATTATGACGCTGTTTCTAGACTGACAGTTTGCTTCCACTCGTTTAGATAATTATTAATTAGGCTTTTTGTTATCACCTGGTACCATATTTTTCTAACTTTTCTTATAATATCTCATGCTTAATGGTGTCAAAAGCTTTTCTAAGGTCGAGAAACAGATCCAGGGTAAAGTTTTTGTTGCCAGTGTTTTCGATTATTTTATACTTGATGCAATAAAGCGCTTGTTCCATACATTTGTGTTTTTGAAAACCATGCTGGGTTTTCGCAATAACATTATGCATTTAAAAAACTGCCGCATCTTTTTCCAATGTGGCATCTTCAAAAAATTTTGAAAAAATGGGAAGGACAGAAATTGCCTGACAGTTTGATAGGTCATCCTGTGTGCCACCCTTGTACACAGCAACTTACTCTCGCAGCCTTTAGTTCCTCGGGATACATTCCAGAAGTCAGAGTAAGACTAATAGTATATGATAATAAATCAGAGATCAATTGGGCAATATCGCGAACAGGTTGAAGTCTGCTTTCACCGATGCCAGCAGATGCATTACATTTCAAATTCACTAAGAATGTTACAACTTCCTAGGACAAGTTGGACTATGAAAGATAGAGCTCTGTATTTGTTGACTGCTCGTGGTTACTGCATTCCCTTCTTCATTCATTTTGCCTCTGCATTTGGCAGCGTCTTATAGGGCAGCTCTTAGGCGCCCGTTCCTGCGTTGAGTGGAGTCGCCCATCCCATTGCTATCGGTGGCGTAACCGCGCGAACAAACACTTGCCGCAAGGAATGGGCAAGCCCCACTACAGTGTAGAGCACAGTAGTGGGGCTTACCTTCCATCAACCAATGCGTCCGCGCACAGCTCAGCCTCCTGCGTTACCTCCAATGTCATCGAAATCAATATGTACTGAACCCCCTGGCGCACATGCGACAACTGGCCCATATACTTCGCTTGCGGTTTCGCCGGCCATGTGGGGCGCTTCTGCAGCCATCCCATGACACCTGCTCCTCAAGCTGCCAGAAAAATCGGGGGACCGCTAAGCTCCGTGTTTAAGAGTTGAACGTGATAGCGATATCCTGTCCCTAGTGCGTACTTCATTCACTTAGTGCATACTATGTAATGGGCAGCATGCTTCAAAGCACGAGCAATAATGCGCGTGAAATGTTTTCGAACTTGCTTTGTGCCCTCTACGGGGTCTTAACCCTTTCAGACGCTATGTACTCAATTGTGTACATGATTTGTTTTTTGCTTCTTGTATCAGCTAGGGTTTAAGAGAGAGTGAGATACATTGAGCTTCGGATAGATTGAACCTGCTGCATAATAATTTGTCTTCATTTAACTTCATTTCGCAGCGTACTGTTCCGTACGATCACATTGCTGAAGGCACTACCCCGTTCGACAAGTCGTTCGATGAGCCGTGTCCTGCGAGCCATGTTAAAAGCATACTTTTTCTTTGCTCTAAATGGACATAATGAAAAATAAATTTGTACTATATTTCTAGCCCTAGATTTCATTCTATTTATGCAAAATAGAGCATGGATGACTTCAGGATAAACAGATAATTAATTACAACTTAATTAGAATAATTTACTATAACACACATAAATGAACTTATTATGCCATTATTTTTGTTGCAATAGCGTATTTAGTGCCTTGAAATAACGTTGTAATATTTTGACCCATTTGCAGACAGTTCGCCACAGGCGGCGTCTGAAAGGGTTAAGGGAATACGCGCAGTAAAGTGTGTGCTTTTTGTAATGGCTGGCTGGCTTCCAAACCACAATGTCGTTGCCATATTCTCATGTTCTGACGCCCGATGGCAATATACGCTTGTACCACGCAATATTACTGCGATATTACATGTTGTATTGTGACTGACGCCTGTATACAGGACGCGTGTGTTTGTAAAGCATGAAAGTTTTTAAATGCGCAGCATTTCTTAGCGAAGTTCGGCAAGTTTGAGCGTATCTATCTATCTATCTATCTATCTATCTATCTATCTATCTATCTATCTATCTATCTATCTATCTATCTATCTATCTATCTATCTATCTATCTATCTATCTATCTAGCCGCCTACGACTTTTTGCTCTCCTGGCCGTATCGTTAATCGGATTTATACCAAAATTGGTATGGCATAACATGACTATATGACGAAGATGAATGACTGCTCATATCATGAAAATCATGACTAACTTGTCATGAAAATCATGATTTACACGCCATGGCCTTAGCGCTCCTGAGGCCGTTTTCTTCACTTCATATACACCAGAACACAGCGAGTTCAGTGTGCCGCCATAATAGGCAGCACGTCGCGCCATCTGTTGCATGCGCGGCGAAGCAACACCTGGAACTGCCAGGCTAGCAGACGCTCTGCAGTTCAAACGCGAAACTTCCCAGCCCGAGTATGGCTGTAAGCATGTCTCGCGCTTTTCCTCGCCTGGAAATTTGTGCTGTTTTCTTGTGAAAAGTTGAGAAGACCTTCCTCGACGGTCCGGAATGTCTACAGCACGTGCGTTGCAGCCTGCGGAAGCAACTTTATCAGGTACGTACTATCGCGATGCAAAGAAACGTGAACAGCGGAAAGCGTGGCTTTCGACTCGGTCGAACTGCGACATGCCTTGACTGTCGCTAAGCAAAACTTGTG
>JALIZH010022521.1:0-23740 GCA_030522465.1 Rhipicephalus appendiculatus
AGCTGAAAAGCCTGATCCGGCAATACAAGAACTGCTTTTCGTCGCCGTCCAAAATTCAGCAGACCCCAATAGGAAAATATTGCATCATAACAGAGGAAAGCACCAGACCACTCCATCAGAGCCCCTACACAGTTTCGACGCGAGAACGCGAAGCCATAAAGAAACAAGTCGAACGAAATGCTACGCGACAACAACTTTTAGCCGACCAACAACAGTCCGCGGGCATCGCCCGTGGTGTTAGTGAAGAAGAAGGACGGAACCCTACGCTTCTGCGTCGATTATCGCCGCCTTAACAAAGTCACAAAAAGAACGTGTACCCTCTTCCACTAATAGACGACACCCTAGATCGAATCCACAACGCGAGGTACTTTTCGTCGATGGACTTCGAGACCGGCTATTGGCAAATCGAAGTTGACGAGAGGGCACCGAGAGAAGACCGCCTTTATAACACCAGACGGCCTCTTCGAGTTTCAGGTCATGCCCTTTGGTCTTCGCACGGCAGCTGCGACTTTCCAACGCGTTATGGATACATAACTGGCAGGAATGAAGTGGCAGACTTGCCTAGTGTACCTAGGTGACGTCATTGTGTTTGCCTCAAACTGCGACGAACACCTCCGGCGCCTTGACGCAGTACTTCAAGCAGTCAAGACCTCCGGCCTCACCTTGAAGCCCGAAAAGTGCCGCTTCGCCTTCGAGGAGGTCCTGTTCTTGGCTCAAGTGATCAGTAAGTCTGCATTGCGCCCAGAGCCGCGGAAAACAGCTGCTATCGCTGCCTTCCCGAACCAACCGACAAGAAGGCCATACGCGGATTTCTCGGCTTGTGCGCCTATTGCAGACGCTTTGTCAAAAACATTTCAGGGATCGCCGAGCCACTAACGCAGCTCACGAAGACCGACGTCGAATTCATCTGGCAAACAGCGCAAATCGAAGCATTTCATGCACTGAAACGACGCCTGCAGACGCCTCCGATACTTGCGCATTTCGATGAATACGCCGATACGGAGATTCACACAGACGCAAGCAGCGTAGGACTCGGCACCATCCTTGTGCACCGGATGGACGGACTGGAAGGGGTTATCAATTATGCTAGCCGGTCGCTATCCAACGCAGAGGCCAACTATTGCACAACAGAAAAGGAGTGCCTCGCCATCATCTGGGCTACGTCAAAGTTTCGCCCCACCTTTACGTCAGGCCCTTCAAAGTTGTGAGCGACCACCACGCCTGGAGTTGGCTAGCTAACTTGAAGGACTCTTCACGTCGTCTCGCAAGATGAAGTCTATGACTTCAAGAATTCGACATCACCGTCGTTACAAGTCCTGGACGAAAGCACTCTGACGGCGACTGCCTGTCTCGTGCCCCCGTTGACCCCCCCACCGCAGGACGACCAGGGTGAAGACTGCTTCTTGGGAGCCATAAGTACCGACGACTTCGCTGAACAACAACGAGTCGACCCGGAACTGAGGAGCCTAGTGGAATGCCTGCAGTGCAGGACCGCAGTTGTTCTTAAGGCATTCAAGCGAGGACTCGCATCGTTTTTCTTGCAAACGGCGTTCTCATAAAGAAAAATTTCTCGCCATTTCAAGCCAACTACGTTCTCATAGTGCCTTCAGCATTGCGACCAGAAGTCCTCCAGGCTCTACATGATGACCCGGCGTCTGGACACCTCGGATTTCCTGCACGCTTGCTAGAGTACAGGAAAAGTACTAGTGGCCACGCCTTACCACGGATGTCGCTCGTTACGCGAAGACATGCCGGGACTGTCAGCGACGCAATACACCGCCGACAAAGCCAGCGGGACTTCTGCAACCCATCATACCACCTCGCCGACCGTTCCAGCAAATCGGTATGGACTTACTGGGGCCGTTCCCGACGTCGACTGTCGGAAACAAGTGGATCGTCGTAGCTACTGACTACCTCACCCGCTACGCCGAAACAAGGGCACTGCCCAAAGGCAGCGTCGCCGAGGTAGCCAACTTCTTCGTTGAGGACATCGTCCTGCGTCATGGCGCCCCAGAAGTCATCATCACCGACAGAGGTACGGCCTTTACAGCGGAGCTAACTAAGGCGATCTTGAGATACAGCCAGACAAGCCACCGCCGGACCACCTCCTACCACCCACAGACCAATGGCCTCACCGAGCGCCTCAACAAGACAGTCGCCGACATGCTGGCCATGTACGTCGACGTCGAGCACAAGACGTGGGATGCCATCCTTCCGTACGTGAACTTCGCGTACAACTCATTAATGCAAGCCACTCTTTAACAAGACGCAGGTGCTTGATAGACACAATGATTAACAAAATACTAATCAATAATGCGTGTTGCTGGGCGAGTCGGTCATACATCATTAAACAAGGTGCTCCGCAAAGGAAACGCGGACAAGAAGTGAACGAGGACGGGCGCAGACTCGCGACTGGATTTTATTCAGAAGAAAACGCATATTTATACAACACAAACCGCAAATTCATCTGCACGCATGCGAGAAACCTGCTTTCATTATCATACAATGTTATGGAGGTATGACTGACGCAAATGTCTCTTTTTTTCGTGACTGATCCTGACTACGCCACAAGATTTTCGTTGTCTCCAGCAAAGGCTGGCACGGTTTGCCAAAGGCAGCCGACGGGCATACGCTGCAGTGAAGAGGCAAATTAGATCCCTCTCCGTTCTTTATCGAAAGCTGGTGTTCCCTTAGTCGCTCATTTATACGCCGTTTGGCCGATGTATACTTTCCCGCATATCAGAGGGATTCATAAACCACCCCCGTCGAGCACTCGACGAACTGAGTGGCGTGGCTCTTAGCGCAATCTTGAAATCGAGAGTTCGACAGAAACCCGTCTGGTCGGGACGAAACACTATGAATAAAAAGCAAACACCGACCAAATAAAACCTTTAAAAGAAACGACGTTTCGGCTTCCCTACGGAAGCCTTGTTCACAGTGAAGCCAAGAACACTAAAAGCATCTAACTATATAGGCTTCAGTAAGTGACGCAAGCACCGCGCATAGCACGAGGGAAAGTTTCCAGCATTACGATTCAGCGTCTGTTCAGTAGATTGTATCTCGAGGGACTCAAGATGCAGGCGTGACGTCCAGATTCTTTCCTTCCGGATAATGCTCGCATTTAACCAGTCTATAGTGTGATTAGTCGTATCCGCATGCTCCGCCAGTGCATTAGATGCCACTTTCTTGTTTTTCACATGTTCTGATGCTGGCACAGGCGCTGTCTGAAATTGCCAGTCTCCCCGATATAAACACTATCGCAGTCCGCACAAGGGATTCTGTACACAACACCAGAAAAGGCTTCCGAAAAGCCTGTCCTTCCCACCATCAAGTGTGCCGCAACTTGCGTACAGGCATGTGGGCTACTTCGACGTCGTAGCTACACAGAACGCGTGACAAGGTCTCACTCATTCCGGGCACATAAGGAACATCAGCGCGTTTTCTGTGTCGGACACTGGCAGGCTGTGAGGGAGCAGACGTGCGATGTTCCACCGCATTAACGAACGCTGGCGGGTAACCGCACGTCGCAAGGTCCTCCCGAACCGTCTTTACATCGGCGTTCAGGTCTTCAGGATTCGTGCAAAGGCGATTTGCACGGCCTAACAAGGAGGCAACCACTGACCTCTTATGAGTGTCAGGGTGAACAGACCCGAAGTTCAGGTACCTGCCAGCGTGTGTGCCTTTTCGGTAGACAGAGAAAGATAGCGCTCCATTGGCCCTTTTAACAAGAACGTCCAAAAGAGGTAGCCTCTGGTCAGCCTACATTTCTATGGTGAACTGAATGGCGGTAGATAGATTGTTGAGGTGTGCCGTGAATGCTTCTAAAGCAGAGTGCTCGATGACAGAAAAACAATCATCAACATAGCGAAGCAAAATTCTTGGTGATGGGCTGAAAGAAGCGAGAGCCCGATTATCCAGCCATTCCATGGTCAGGTTCACAGCAGTCACCAAGACAGAGGCACCCATAGGTGCACCGTGAACTTGCTTGTAGATGACCTTGTCGAAGCTGAAGTAGGTGTTGGCAAGGCAAAAGCTGAGGAGTTTTCGCAAATCCGGGACATCGAAGGGACATCGAATTTCTTATCAAAAATTCCAACCAGGTTTTAGAGTTTTTAGCCACTCATGCAAAGGAAGGCCTGAAAACCTTTTCTGTCGACGTCAAAGACCTCTACTATTCCCTGCCCCATGACAAGCTTTTGCTTTCCATTGAAGAATGTATTGATGAATTTGGCTCCGTTAAGTTTTCCGGTGAAGCCGGTGTTTCGGTGGGTGCTTTCTTAGAACTGCTCCAGTTTTATTTAACTTCCACGTTCATCCAAAGGAAGGAAGTTCCTTTCCTACAGAAAGCAGGAGTATGTATCGGCTCCTGCCTAGCGCCTATTCTAAGTGATCTGTTTTTAGCTAGAATTGACCGACAGATGTCCATGCAGCTTGACGCAAGGAGTAGCAAAGTAACTGTTTTTAGGTTCGTGGATGATTTTATTGTGTTTTTTTAAATGTTCGACCATTCATTTCAATGATCAGTGTAATGACCTTGTATCGTTGATACGTAACTGTCTTTGTCCCTTGGTTGTGACTGTAGAGCAGCCTGCAGATCGTGTCATTAGATTCCTAGACGTTTCACTCACCCTTGCAGACGATCTAATTTGCTGGTGTTACGAGCCCAGGGAAAACAAGGCGTTATTGGCGTTTAACTCGAGCCACTCCAAGATCGTTAAAAGGGGCATCGTAAAAATGTGTCTCAAAAATGCCCTCAATAAGTCCTGCGTACACATGCTTGACGTGAGCGTTAAGCAGCAAGCTTCACGTTTACAAGCAGCAGGGTACCCGACCCACCTCATAGTTTCAGTAGCCGAGTGTTTGCTTAAAGAATCTAAAGTTATGCACTGTGAGGCCAGCACCAGTGATCGCCCCACGCCTGAAAATAGGAACGTGGCGGTTGTTCCGTATATCCATCAAGTATCGCACAATCTAAAAAAAAATAGCAGCCAGAGCTAACACCCGTGTTGTCTTTTCCGCCCCGTTTAAACTCAGTAAGTTGTGCAAGACAACTAATCCCGATAAGACAGTTCAGCCTGGATGCTCCATTAAGCACAGAAAACCTTTTGTGCAGTGTGTGACAAACGTTGTCTACCGCATTCCTCTGTCCTGTGGCCGTGCTTACATTGGGCAGACTAGCCGCTGCCTAAATGTCCGGCTCAGTGAGCACTGTAACAAAGTGGGCAACTTGCCACCTGACGGCTTTTTGGCACAACACTGCCATGGCTGTGCGTGCAAACCGAACTTTCATGGGACCATTGTCGTCAGCAGGAACCGGTCCGAAATTGCCAGGCTGATCATTGAAGCCGAACAAATCGATCATCTTGGTGACGCCTGTGTTAGTAATCCCTCATTGTCTCTGAGTGATAACGAGTTACACTTTCTGCGCATGAATCGTTAAATTGCTTGTCATTGCCTCTGTACCCTGTTTATCTATCTCGTAGAGGTGAATTTCCTTGGTTGTTATCGATTGGGATTTGTTGTTTTTTTATGGAAGCGTGTTCACGTGACTGTCGTGCGCAAAACCGGTATATGGATCGACGGGTGAATGAAAAAAAAAGAAAACATCTCCCGCTAAAGGGAACCATGTGTGGATGCGAAGCAGCGGGGAGATAATTAGCTTGAGCGGAAGGAACGTCGCCGCTCTCGTTTCACGGCAGTGGTCCGCGCGCTCATCGCGGCGCTGCGCAGGAGAGAGAATGAGCCGCGCGCGCTCCGTCATTTTCATACCGCGGAACTACCGTGGCGCCCCCAGCGGAGTATGCAGCTGTCACACCACCTGTCGTTGGCGTCGCTCCATAGAGGATTCCTAGAGGAAAGGACGGGGGGGGGGGGGGGACCGTAGGAGAGGAGAGAGAGGGGGGAGGGGACGTGCATGCGCTGTGGGGGGTGTGGGACGCGTGAGCCGCTCCGTAGAGTAGATGATTCCAAGAGGACAGAGAGGGGGGAGAGGACGCGCATGCGCTCTGGGAATGTGGGACGCCGGAGCCGCTCCGTAGAGTAGAGTATTCCTAGAGGAGAGAGGGGGGAGAGGACGCGCATGCGCCGCTCCGTAGAGTAGATGATTCCTAGAGTAGAGGAAGGGGGTGAGCGTAGGAGAGCACAGGGGAGGGGACGCGCTGTGGGGGAGTGTGGGCCTGCTCCGTAGAGTAGACGATTCCTAGAGGAGAGAAATGGGGTGAGCGTAGGAGAGAGAGGGGGGAGGGTACGCGCATGCGCTGTGGTGGTGTGGGACGCGGGAAGGACTAATCCCCCTCCAAACACATGCAAGCAAGATTAAGGAATGGGGTCAACCTGGGCGACAGACACCACCTGCCTAGCCATTGCTAAGCAGCCTCTCTGTGCTGTCGGCCATGACTCAAGGAATGGGGTCAACCTGGGCGACAAACACCACCTGCCTAACCATTGCTAAGCAGCCGCTCTGTGCTCTCGGCCATGACTCTGATGACTGTGTTAGGGTTGACGGCCTTCATATTATTAGTGTTCTGGTTCGCATAATGGGTGCTTCCTTACTTCATGAAAGTGGCCGGACGCGGGACGGGGGACGGGGGACGCGGGACGGACAGAGCCCCGAGCATAAGATGCTTCGCATCTAAAATTGAAGGACACTTTGTACATTCCAAAGTGTGTTCGGCGAAAGCGTGTGGCCATTCCACTGACGGAAAGTCGGACGGAAAGACCGACGGACGGACAGACGGACGGACGGACGGACAGACGGACATCCGGACGGACGGACGGACATCCGGATGGACGGACGGACAGGCGGACATCCGGACGGACAGACGGACATCCGGACGGACGGACGGACATCCAAACGGACGGACGGACGGACGGACGGACAGACGGACATCCGGACGGACGGACAGACGGACATCCGACGGACATCCAAACGGACGGATGGACGGACAGACGGACATCTGGACGGACGGACGGACAGACGGACATCCGGACGGACGGACGGACAGACAGACATCCGGACGGACGGACGGACGTGTGGACATCCGGATGGACGGAGGGACGGACGGACGGGCGGACGGACACCGGACGGACGGACACCGGACGGACGTGAGCATGAGACATTAAAGGCTTTCGCCTTAATAAACCATTGTTAGTAGCGCCAGTGTGTGTATGTCTCCTTCTTTTGTCCGTGTCCTCGTATGCGCTCAACTCATTCTAGTATGACCAACCAACAAGCCCGCATCGCCACCCTCGTCGACTTCATCGAAGGGAGACCTTTCGGCTAGGTGCGGATCAGCTTCAACAGCAGCAACACACGACTCAACGGCGAGATCAGTGGGAATGGAAGTGAACAAGGAGACCACGTCAAACGAAACCATCACCTCGTCTTCCTCAAGGACCAAAGAGCCGACTTTTTCAACGAAATGGGCGGAGTTGCGCACGTGAGTGTTGCCTCGTCCAACAATGGGTGATAAGATTCTATGAAGGTAGCCGGATAGCTTATGCAGGGGAGAACGGGTGAAGTCAACGATGGGCCGAAGAGGGACATCCCGTTTGTGAATTTTCGGCAGGCCATGCAGCGCAGGGGCGGAGCCGTTGTGACAGAGAAGCGAGTAATAAAGGCTTTTGTGTTCAGGCGGAACAAAACGAAAGACGTCCGAAAGGAGCTTCTGTAGTTCCTTCTGCACCTTGAACGTAGGGTCACGTATGAGCCGGATGTAAGTATCCTGGTCTTCAAGTAAATCCAGCATCTTTCGTTTGTAGACGGCAGTATCCAGAACTACCGTGGCATTTCCCTTGTCAGCCACTTTCACTAACTATGCGCCTTAACCCTTTACGGCCTGACCCGCACAAACGGGCGGGTCAATAAAGACGCTCACGAAACGGCACCTGTTTCAGTTTCGGTTTCATAGCTCTGTGCCGCTGAAGTCCATGTTTGCAGGAATATATCTGTTTCAGTATTTCAATAATTTCGACACCAAGGGGCGAGTAATCTGCCACGAAAAATGCTCTCTGAGCACGTGCGCCGACAGCAGCTACCTCAGACATGTAAACCAATGCTCCTTCTTGTTATACATTTTTTTTGTTCGGGAGTGTATGCATATGAAAGGAATATTAGGACTTAGAAAAACATGCTTCGCTAAAAAATTACCCGTTCTTACCACACACGCTGTGTACTCACGCGTGAAAAAGTCACCCGTACGTTAGTGCGGGCTGGGCTTCAGTCTCGTCATGTGTACGGCGGAGCGGCGCAGTTTCGCTCGATCGCGCGCGGTTGCGCCTGCGCATTCTGTTTTTTTTTATTGCGAATAGCTTTCTTAGCATCTTATTGGCACTTCTTTGGTTGGTGTTTCCTGATGTTTTCTTATATCTGAAGTTAGCGACGCGAAGTGATGTGCGTGAATTGAGAACACCATTTACGCAGTCAGTCAGTCAGTCAGTCAGTCAGTCAGTCAGTCAGTCAGTCAGTCAGTCAGTCAGTCAGTCAGTCAGTCAGTCAAGAACTTTATTGAAAGGTCTCGAGGAGCTTAAGCTGCCGGGCGATCCATGAGGGACACCCTTGCAGCCGCTACTGTAGGCGACGCCCGAGTCGGGGCGGGAACGTGGAGGCGTTCCACCAGTTCTTGGGCCCTCTGGACTGCCTTTAGTTGGTGGTGGAGCTCAGAGCTCCTTCAGTGCCTCTTCCCAGTCGGACTCACTGGTGAGAGGTCCCTGAGGTAACGAGGGACATTGCCAGAGCATGTGCGAGAGTGTACAATTAATCTGCACAATCTGGGCATTGTGGAGTGATGTCCGAGTTGTAAAGGCTGAGTCGGGCCCGTGATGGGTACGATCTCGTTTGTAGCATACGAAAGGCCACCGCTTGCGCGCGTTCGAGCTTTGTATGTGGTATGGGGTATTGGCTTCTGCCGAATCGATAGTGAGATGTGATTTCGTGGTAGGTTAGTAAGGGGTCGTTGAACTGTACGTCTGGGCCCTAACTCTTCGGTGGCTGATTGATCGTCGCGGCGGGTCAGTTGTCGCGCTTGGTCATGAGCCGTTTCGTTGAGGTTGGGTTGCCTTGAGTTGGATTTCCTTTTCCCATGTGGGCAGGGAACCAAGAGAGGTAGTGCGAGCCTGTGTCCTTGCGTGTTTGTAAAATGTGGGCTGCTTCACGCGCGATATTGCCGGTTTCGTAAGCCCGAATGGCGGCGCGGGAGTCTGTGAAAATACTGGTGTGCGAGGGGTCGGTCATCGTTAAAGCTATGGCGACCTGCTCGGCTATGGCGCTCGTTGCTAGCCTAACCGAGGCGGCTGAGCGTAGGACTCCGTCGCCGTCCACTACCGCGAGTGCAAAGGTGGAGGAATTACCATATTGCGCCGCATCGTCGAATACGGTAGAGTCGCGGTTCGCGGCGGTGCGGTCGAGGATCGCGCGAGCGCGGGCTAGGCGTCTGCCCCTGTTATGTTGCGGGTGGACGTTTCGTGGGAATGGGGTTACCATGTAGGTACTCTGACATCTCTCGGGAGGGTGACCGCGCGCTTAAGGCTAGGGGTGTGGGGACATGCCAGCCTCGTTTAAGAAGTCGACGGCCTGCTTTGGAGGAGGAGAGGCGGACGACTTGGGCCGTGGTCTGGGCCTCGATCACTTCGTCGATGTCATTGTGCATGCCTAGTTGGTCAAGACGGAAGGTATGTACTCGTGTTTTGGGGTAGGCCGAGGACTTGTTTAATGCTTTTGCGCATGAGTATGTTGAGTTTCGTCTTTTCCACTTTTGTCCAGTTGTGGACAAAGGCGACGTAATTTATGTGGCTCATTAGAAACGCGTGGTATATGCGCAGGAGGTTGGCCTCGCCTAGGCCGTTCCTGCGGCCCGAGACTCGATGGATGAGTCTGAGCATGTTTTCTGTTTTAGCTTTGATTTGCGTTATAGTACGTGCATGGCACCCGGTGGCCTCGACAAGAAGGCCGAGGATGCGTATGGAGTCAGCGCAGGGTATTCGTTGCCCGTCTTTTGTTTGTAGTGATATGGGGAGCTCGTCTAAGGGGGGTTAGATGACGAACGCCTTGGCCAGATTGCCGGTACAGTAGCAATTCTGATTTCGTGGGTGACCGTCGCAGTCCGCTGTTTTGTAGATAGGCTTCCGTGGTTTCGAGAGCGACTTGAAGGGCCTGCTCTACTTCCGCCAGGGAGCCTCCCGGGCACCAGATGGTGATGTCGTCCGCGTATAGAGCATGGTTTATGTTAGGGATGTCGCGGAGTTTGTCGGATAGTCCCTTCATTACTATGTTGAAAAGGAGTGGAGAAATTACCGCCCCTTGTGGTGTCCCGTTCGGAACCTAATGTGTATGTGTCGGATGTTGCGATACTCGTAGTTGGGCTTTTCTCTCTTGCAGGAAAGAACGGACGTATGTCTGGAATCTTTTACCGAGTCCGTGGCTGGCAATGCATTCCAGTATGAAGCGGTGGGAGACTGTGTTGAATGCTTTGGTGAGGTCTAGGGCGAGGATGCCGCGGACATCTCTCATTTTTGAGTCGAAGATCTGCTTCTTTAGTAATAACATGACGTCTTGTGTTGAGAGATGTGGATCGAAACCCTACCATATTGAATGGAAATAGTTCATTGTCTTCTATGTAACGCGATACGTGGTTTAGGATAGCATGTTCAGCAGCTTTTCCTATACATGAGGTTAAGGAGATGGGGCGTAGATTATCAAAGTTGAGTGGTTTGCCTGGCTTTGAGAGGAGGACTACTGTGGCTGTGCGCCATTGTTCAGGCACGTGACCGGTTTCCCACATGTGGTTTATGTGTTTCGTGAGTAGTGTGATGGCTTGGTCGTCTAAGTTTCGCAGCAGGCGCTTGGTCACCCTGTCAGGACCAGGGGCCGATCTACTGTTGAGGTTGTATAAAGCTTCCCGAATTTCAGACTCCGTGAAGGGGTCGTCGAGTTCGGATATTGCTTGACATTCTATTTGTGGGTAGTCGGTGGGTTGTGCTGTATGTAGGGGGGAGGTGTTGTTTGGCGATTTCCTCAAGGAAGGTTGTCTCCGTTCCTCCCGTCTTCTTGTGCGAGTGTAGAAGGCGGTCTATGGCATGAGTCTGGTTGTCTTTTGTTTGGCGGTCGTCGAGCATGTGTTTTAGGAGGTTCCATTTACCTCCCGTTCGCATGCGGCTATCGACCGCCGAGCAGAGCTCGTGCCATTGGAGTCTTGTAAGCTCCGTACAATATAGGGCGATGTCTTGGTTAAGTATTGCTATGCGTTTACGTAAGCGTCTGTTGAGTCGTTGTGTTTTCCAGCGTGCGAGTATCGATGCTTTTGCCTCGAGCATGTGTGCGAAGTGTGGGTTCATTCTCGGGACCTCGAGTTCTGTTTGTATGGTTTTCGTTGCTTTGACGACGTCTTCCTGGAGGGAGGAAAGTAGTTCGAAGAATGTGTTGTATGTAGTGGTGTTGTTTTTGCGGAGGGTGCGAAATGCATCCCAATCCGTTAGCGTGAATGTACGGGGTGGGGCTGTTGCATTGGGTACCTCGATACGTATGATGAAGTGATCGCTGCCCAGGTTCTCCTGCGTATTGGTCCAGGTGTGGCCCGTGACGTTACGGGTGAATACTGCCACGCGCGATTCTAATATTCACAGTTGCTGTATTCGGTTTTCGCCCACAAAGACTGTGAGCAACGCTCATCGAAAACCGCGCCTCTTTGTTCGAGAAGCTTCGCGATTGTTATAGATAGTTTTGTTAAGATTGCGCGCGAAGCGCGAACACTCGAGCTTATTCCAGAGCTTGCGCGACAACCAGCGATAAGGCTGAAATATTCGATGCCACGCTTATAAATGCCGGCGCGCTTCACCGCTCGTCAGTTGATCGACGGCCGACGCTCTATTCGCCGCTATCAGTGCCAGCGTGTATTGCTGTAATTTTAGGTTCCGTTTACCGGCCACAAGTTCAGCCTAATAAACAGTGTCATCTTGGACCCGTCGCCTACTGCCTTCGTCGACGTCACAACCACGTGACATCTGGTGGAGGTGCTGCTTCGTTCATGTACCGGACACCCCCCCTCAAGTCGTGAACCCAGCCCCAGTCGTGACGGAGACGTCGACGCCAACCGCGACCAGCGAGTTAGCCGTAGGCAACAAGGTCTACATCCGGAGTACGGCCCTCTACCCGACAAGACTCGCACGACCAAGACCCTGACCTCGACCACGGCGACAATGACAGCCCCTGTGCCACCTGCACCGATTGTGCTCCGGCAACCGAAGGAGCCACCAACTTTCCGCGGTTGATCACTGGAAGACCCGGAAACCTGGCTTGAGACATACGAGCGTGTCGCCGCCTTTAACAACTGGAGCACCGACGACAAGCAGCGACACGTTTACTTCTACCTGGAAGACTCAGCAAGAACCTGGTATGAAAATCGAGAATCATCTCTTCAAACCTGGGATAATTTCCGCAGCGCATTCCTGCAGACGTTCATGAGCGTCGTTCGCAAGGAAAGAGCTGCTTCTTTGCTGGAGACCCGGGTTCAGCTACCAAATGAAAGCGTCACCATCTTCGCGGAAGAGATGACTATTCCGCCTTGCCGACGCTGCGATGGCCGAAGACTAAAAACTTCGCCTGCTCATGCGGGGCGTTAAACAAGAACTGTTCGCAGGACTTGTTCGCAACCCGCCCACAACGGTCGCCGAATTCCTCACCGAAGCTACAACTATAGAAAAGGCGCTTGAGATGAGGACAAGGCAGTACAACCGCCGCTCACCGACAATGGACTACGCCGAAGTTCAAGCCCACAGCACCGACGACCTGCGCGAGACCATCCGAGCAGTCGTGCGTGAAGAGCTGCGTAAGATGTTTCCGGAATCGCAGCCTCAAGTAGACTCGATCGCAGATATCGTCCGAGCAGAAATCCAACAATCGATGGGCATTTCCGAGTCAGCGCACCCGCAGCCGCAGGCTATGAGCTACGCTGCTGCTGTCCGCCGCCCTGTTCCTCCTCCCCGCACTCGTCAAGACACCCCTCCGCTACAGTTCCGTCGCCAGGCGCCACCTTCGCCGCCACCACAGACGCCATACAGCCCACCAGCCGGCCAGCGATACACGCAGAGGAAGACCGACATTTGGCGCGCCCCTGACCACCGCCCACTCTGCTACCACTGCGGCAAGGCCGGCCACACCTACCGCCGTTGCCAGTACCGACAGATGGGCCTACGCGGTTTCGCCGTCGACGCGCCTCGTCCACAGCGGGGTGAACGACCGCAAGACATCGCCGACTACCTCGCAGGAGCTCAGTGGACGGCCCGACGACCTTCCCGCTCACCGTGGCCCGCCCGCTACATGTCACCGCACCGCCGGCAGTACACTGGCCCAAACCGGAGCCAGTCACCTAGCCCGTACCCGGGAAACTAAGGGCAGCAACCGATGGAGGTGCGGTTGCTGTTCGACGAAATGCCGAAGATCCTCCGCGGCCGCCGACGACGACAACGCGACGAGACCTGCGCAACACGACGCGAAGCAGACGAAGCCCTGCCGACGAAACCTCGCGGACCGAAGAAAACCTGACGACGCAGCATGGAAGCACCACAACATTTCGACGCAGCCGTGATCCGACGCCGCGAACCAACCGCAACGCACGACGACGAACCAGCGACCTCGACGTTATATTCGACGGCCACAACGTCACCGCTCTCGTCGACACTGGAGCCGACTATTCCGTCGTCAGTGGGCCATTCGCCGCCAAGCTGGAAGAAAGTGAAGACCGCGTGGAGTGGACCCGAAATCCGGACAGCTGGAGGCCCCCTGATAACGCCAGTTGGAGTCTGCACTGCGAGTCACCATCAATAACCGGACTTATCCTGCGAGCTTTGTAATCCTACAACACTGCTCCAGGGATGTGATACTTGGAATGGACTTCCTGAGCGACCAGGGCGCCGTCATCGACCTGAGGCCCGAGTCGATAACACTGACTTCAGAAAAAGCGTTGCCGCCCCACACGACGCCGGAGAATCATGCCTTGAATGTAATCGAAGAGCAGGTCACCGTTCCGCCTCGCTCCAGCGTCGTTATTTCCGTCGGCACCGAAATACCCGCTAACCTTGAAGGCGTCGTCGAGGGCGATCAGCACCTGCTTGTGAACCGTCAGATTTGCGTCGCAAGAGGCATCGCCGAGTTGCGCGACGGCAAAGCAAGGGTACTGCTGACAAACTTCAGCCACGAATATAGGCACCTCAACATTGGTACGACGGTCGCCTACATCAGAAATTCGTGGACACCGGCAATGCTTTCGCCCTCTCCGATACTGCCGAACATTCTTCGACAAATCGAGGTCCCGAAACAGATTTCGACGTCAACCCCAGCCTCCCAAAGCAGAAGCAAGACCAGCTCAGAAATCTGCTCCTGCAATTCAAGGACTGCTTCTCATCGTCGTCAAGAATTCGACAGACCCCAGTCGCCTAACACCGTATCATAACTGAAGAAAGTGCCCGACCAGTCCGTCAGAGCCCGTATCGAATTTCGACGCGAGAGCGCGAAGCCGTAAAGAAGCAAGTCGACGAAATGCTACGCGACGACATAATCCAGCCATCCAAGAGTCCCTGGGCGTCTCCTGTGGTGTTGGTGAAAAAGGACGGGACGCTACGTTTCTGCGTCGGCTATCGTCGCCTGAACAAGATCACGAAGAAAAAGGACGTGTACCCCCTCCCACGGATAGACGACGCCCTGGATCGACTCCACAACGCGAAGTACATTTCGTCGATGGACCTCAAGACGGGCTGCTGGCAAATCGAAGTCGACGAGAGAGACCGAGAAAAGACTGCCTTTATAACACCAGACGGCCTGTTCGAGTTTAAGGTCATACCTTTTGGTCTTTTCTCGGCCCCCGCGACCTTCCAGCGCGTTATGGATACTGTACTGGCCGGCTTGAAGTGGCAGACTTGCCTTGTGTACTTGGACGACGTCGTTGTGCTTTCCTCGAACTTCGACGAACACCTGCGGCGCCTTGAAGCAGTACTTCAAGCAATCAAGACCTCCGGACTCACCCTCAAGCCAGAGAAGTGCGGCTTCACGTACGAAGAACTTTTGTTCTTGGGACACGTGATAAACAAATCCGGAGTACGCCCCGACCCGCAAAAGACAACCGCCATCGCTGCTTTCCCGCCACCCACAGACAAGAAGGCCGTGCGTCGATTTCTCGGCTTGTGTGCTTATTACAGGCGGTTCGTTAAAAACTTCGCCCGCATCGCCGAGCCTCTCACTAACCTCACCAGGACCGACGTCGAGTTCAAGTGGGAAACGCCGCAGGAGGAAGCATTTCAACAACTAAAACGACGCCTGCAAACGCCTCCGTTACTTGCGCATTTCGACGAACACGCCGGAAACAGAAGTGCACACCAACGCGAGCAGCGTAGGACTCGGCGCCGTCCTTGTGCAGATGACGGACGGATTGGAAAGGGTTATCAGTTATGCTAGCCGGTCGCTATCAAAGGCAGAGGCCAACTACTCCACAACAGAAAAGGAGCGCCTTGCCATCATCTGGGCTACATCAAAGTTTCGCCCCTACCTTTACGGCAGGCCCTTCAAAGTTGTGAGCGACCACCACGCCTTGTGTTGGCTAGCTAGCTTGAAAGACCCTTCTGGTCGCCTCGCACGGTGGAGCCTGAGACTTCAAGAATTCGACATCACCGTCGTTTACAAGTCCGGAAGAAAACACTCTGACGCCGACTGCCTGTCTCGTGCCCCCCGTCGACCCACCGCCGCTGGACGACCAGGATGATGACGGCTTCCTGGGAACCATAAGTGCCGACGACTTCGCCGAGCGACAGCGAACGGACCCGGAACTCAGGAGCCTTATCGAATACCTCGAGGGCAAGAGCGCCACTGTTCCGAAGGTATTCAAGAGAAGACTGGCGTCGTTCTTCCTGCGAAACGGAGTCCTCCTAAAGAAGAACTTCTCGCCCCTTCGAGCCAAACACCTTCTCGTGGTTCCATCAGCAATGAGACCAGAAGTCCTCCAGGCCCTACACGACGACCTGACGGCTGGACATCTCGGTGTTTCCCGCACGACCGCAAGAGTACAGGAAAAGTACTACTGGCCGCGCCTTGCCGCCGACGTCGCCCGCTACGTAAGGACGTGCCGAGACTGCCAGCGACAGAAGACACCGCCAACAAGACCAGCAGGCATCCTTCAGCCGATCGAGCCCCCTCGGCGACCGTCCCAGCAGATCGGGATGGACCTCCTGGGGCCGTTCCCAACGTCGACTTGCGGAAACAAATGGATCGTCGTAGCCACCGACTACCTCACCCGCTACGCCTAAACAAAAGCCCTGCCCAAAGGCAGTGCCGCCGAGGTAGCCAAGTTCTTCGTTGAGAACATCGTCCTTCGACACGGCGCCCCAGAGGTTCTCATCACCGACAGAGGCACGGGGTTTACGGCTGACCTAACCCAGGCGATCTTGGGATACAGCCACACAAGTCAGCGCCGGACCACCGCGTACCACCCATAGACCAACGGCCTGACCGAGCGTCTAAATAAGACCATCGCCGACATGCTGGCCATGTACGTCGACGTCGAACACAAGACGTGGGACGCCATCCTTCCGTACGTGACCTTCGCATACAACACGGCCGTACAAGAGACGACGCAGATGACGCCATACAAGTTGGTCTTCGGACGGAGCCCGGCAACGACGCTCGACGCCATGTTACCAAACGTGACCGACGAGGAAAACATCGACGTGACCGCCTACCTACAGCGCGCCGAAGAAGCACGACAGCTCGCCCGCCTGCGGATCAAGAATCAGCAGACGATCGACAGCCGCCGCTACAATCTTCGACGACGCTTCGTGGAATACCAGCCCGGCGACCGTGTTTGGGTGTGGACGCCGATACGCCGACGTGGACTCTGTGAAAAACTTCTTCGGCGATACTTCGGGCCGCACAAAGTGCTCCGACGTCTAGGCGCTCTGGACTACGAGGTTGTCCCGGACGGCATTACGAACTCTCAACGGCGCCGTGCGCGACCTGAAGTCGTCCATGTCGTGCGCCTCAAACCGTATTACGCGCGTTAGCGAACCTGAGGACTGCACTTATTGTTTTGTTATTGTACTTTCTTGCTTTATTGCTATTATTAATTGTTGCATGCATTTTTCCCCCCATGTTCTGTTTTAAGCATCGGGACGATGCTTTTTCAGAGGGGGGCATTGCCACGCGCGTTTCTAATATTCACAGTTGCTGTATTCGGTTTTCGCCCACAAAGACTGTGAGCAACGCTCATCGCAAACCGCGCCTCTTTGTTCGAGAAACTTCGCGATTGTTATAGATCATTTTGTTAAGATTGCGCGCGAAGCGCGAACACCCGAGCTTATTCCAGAGCTTGCGCGACAACCAGCGATAAGGCTGGAATATTCGATGCCACGCTTATAAATGCCGGCGCGCTTCACCGCTCGTCAGTTGATCGACGGCCGACGCTCTGTTCGCCGCTATCAGTGCCAGCGTGTATTGCTGTAATCTTACTTTCCGTTTACCGGCCACAAGTTCGGCCTAATAAACAGTGTCATCTTGGACCCGTCGCCTACTGCCTTCGTCGACGTCACAACCACGTGACAATACTAAGTCCGGTGTAGTGTCGCGGCGTACTGATGTGCCTAGTCTCGTAGGGAATCGGTGATCTGTTATGCGTGTGAGGGACAGGTCGTCTATTGCTCGCGTGAGGTTAGTGCCCTTGGCCATTGCCTGGGGGTAGCCCCATGACGGGTGGGGTGCATTGAAATCTCCTGCTATGATGAGTGGAGAGTTTCGCGCGAGGGTTGTGGCTTGAGTTAAGATTGCGTGAAAGGACTGCCGATACTCCGACGGGGAGCTGTAAACGTTAAGGTCGAAGACGCTTTGTTTTAATAATCGGTTCGGTACGAGTTCAATGAGTATCGCCTCTAGGCGGCTGCGGGTAGGTAACACTTCGTGTACTATGTGAGCGAATTTATTATTGATAAATAATTATTATGATTATTATGATAAACCTCTCTTGGCCTCCCCTGGCTGTGAGATTGGGTGGTAACCTGATAGTGTGAGTGTGTCACAAAGGGTTTCGTGCAGTAATATTACGTGAGGCTTTTTGGATTGAGCTTTAATGTACTGCTGAAGTGGGGTTTTGCGTTTCGCGTAGCTAGCGCAATTCCACTGCCAAATTTCTAGGGTGGTTTGGGTTGTGGAAGCCATGGTGATTACATTGAATTTGCCGGCCCAGGCAGGTGCGCCGTCGGATACCTGGGGAGTGCTTGTTTGGCTTTGCTTTTATCTTTTATGGTGGCTTTTTTCTCTAATGCTTCTACCCGGCGTGACAGGGTGTGGATACTATCGTGGTTTTCTCGTGTGAGACGTAAGATTTCATTTAACGTGTCTTGTGATGTGTCGCTGTCACCCATGTCGGTTTCAGAGAGTGGGGGGGGGGGGGGGGGGGGCTCTGCGCTTAGGTTTGCTGACGTCCACCGAGAGTGAGGGTAGAGGTTTAGGGGTTGTGAGAGTTTGTATCTGTTGCCTCGCGTCATTTAGTTGCGCGGTAAGCTGTTGTATGGTGGCCCGAAGGCCTGCTAGTTCTTGGCGTAGGGTTGTGACTCTCTCGCTTTCATGCTCTGGCAATGAGGGCCGCGTTACCTGTTTAGTTGGTGGTGGGCTCCGTTGTGGTTGTTGCTTCCCTTGGACTCGGTCCGCCCATGTCAGCCCGGCCTGGCGGGAGGGGGGAGCGTCCCCTGGAGCTGGAGTGGCTGCGGTGGGCGCTGCGACGTCTCACTGCCGGTGTGACAGAGCGGCTTCTCCTGGATGCCGCGGAGGTGCTCGAGGTGGCACTGGAGTCGCGGGAGCTGGCTCCACTCGGTCCCCGGGAGCGGCTATGGCCACGTTGACGGCGTCTGCGTCGTCGTTGTCGTACGATGTATGGAACTTGAAATTTGCGTTTGCACTCTTTGTCGGCGGTGGGGTGCGCTCCGCGGTAGAGGCTCACCCGAGAACCTCACCCGAGAACCGTAGAGGTTCTCGGGTGAGGTTTTGAGTCCACACGTCCGGCACCACGTTGTGTTGGGATTTGGGCACACGTCTGTGCGGTGGCCGAGGATCCCGCAGTTGTAACAAACCTCCGTATGTCTTCGGAAAAGCGTGCATCGAACTATGCTCGCCCCGCAGTACACATAATTGGGAACTTGCATTCCTTGAGACAGGATGGTCACGGTCATGGTGTTCTTGATGCGTTTCACCTCCAGGGCACTGGGGTTGCGTTTTGTGACGATCAGTTCTCGGAGCTGGTTATCGTTTACGTCGATGTCTATGCCTCGGATGACGCCTTTGCAGGTGTCGTCGGGTGGAGCCGGGTATACCGCAACTCGGTAGAGTCTCTCGCATGCGAAGTTGCTGTACCGTGGTATAGGCTCGTGCGTTTCGTTCGCTAGGGGTACACACGACAAAAATGTTCTGGGTGACGTTGGAACATATGGAGTCTTCCGTGAGGTCCTGAGGAGCAAGGGCAGCCGCCATTGCCAGGGCTTGCTCGAACTGCACCGGTGTGATTTTAGCCACGTTGAGGCCGTCTCGGGGCCTTACGATTATGCGATATGTGTCCCTCGGTAGTTGAGGGAGTCTCGAGGTAGCGACGAGGCGTTGATACGCGCTTTTCGGTCCGGCGGTGCGGCCACCGTCCCTTCGTCTGCCACGTGTACTTGTTGGTCTTGTGTCCTGGGATTGGTTTGCTTTGCTCTTGCTTGGTTTACGGTTGTACGCCGTAATCCAGCCCGGGCCATTCGCTTCTTCAGGCGATATTGTTTCGCCGTCTACGACTTCCATGGTGAACGGGGTAAACTTGCGGGTTAGGCCTGGCCCTACCCGCCTTGGCTCGCCGGAGCAAGGCTTAGATCTTAGGGATAGCGAGACTGCGGCGGGTTTGGCACTTCAGAAGGCAAAAAACTGGAGAGAGAGTCCACCCACCAAAATAAATCCGGTGTCCACGGAACCGTGTAACTTGCTCCGTTCGTTGGTGTGAAATTAACGGTGGTTGGAGGCGAGGAACCTCGCAGAATCATTCAAGATAGCGGAAGCCGATGTTTCCACGCCCGCACTGGTCAGCTTCTTCTTCCTCCTCACCATTTACGCAGAAAATATTAATTTTGTGAAGGTGTTGTGACAACATGCATTATATTTCAAAGAATTATATTTTACATGGCCTACTATACTCCATCTCACAAGCTGGTTGCAGCACTGTGGAAGCTACGGGGTGCACGGTGGCGATATCCCGGCGCACTGCAAAATAGTACGCTCATTGAGCGTGTATTTTTGTTGGTCTAATAACTACAATAAGTGATTTTGTCCATGCTCCTATAATTTGAAACCAACTAGAAGTCCTTCGCTGTGATTATTTTGAGGATCTCCACTTTAGTATGGTAATTTGTTTTTTTTTACTTTTTGCCAACGTCATCGATTAAATAGTTCCTTGCACATTCACAGATTATGTTGAAAGTATGCCAGAAATCTATTCACTGATTGAGCACTGATTTAATAGCATTCTTGAAAAAGCAATGAGATCTTAATTGCATGCGGGCAAACAAACGCAGGTCAAAAACGCGATGCGGAGGCTCTAAAAAGTGGTGCGCCGTCCTTGGCAAACATGGCTTCTTCCAGTGTAGTAGCGTCTAGTTCATGCCGTTCTTCGCAAGTTCAATTTTATCCGAAAGAGGCGAAGACGCTAGCGTTAAACGTCCTAGAAACGCTTCCGAATGAGTGCGGAGAAGGAGCCAGCATGAATTTTCTCGTTAAGAGGACTGCACACCCTTATATCTTACACCGTGTGCACAACTAACAAAGGTGAGCGAGCGGACGCTGTACGAGTGGGCGTTTGAGAAAGAAAAGGCGGGCAGAGTGTTGGCACCAAAGAAGTGTTGTGGTGGGAAAGGACGCCAGCGCAAAAAGAAGCTGGACAACTTTGACCTGGGAGTGCTGCGAAGGACTGTGCGAAGAACTCTGCGTGAAAAACAAACCTGCTGGTACAATAAAGACGCATGCCGACAATTTGGCTCTGTCCGGTTTATGCTGACTTTGTGTAGATCATGTAAAATATCAGTGGTGGCATCACGTTATTTGTATAACTGTAAATGATAGTTATTCACAATAACGCCTGCGATGAAGATCCCCACAGTGGTTTGGGTGTCTGAGCAGTCAAGCGTCACATAATTTGGGTAAGGTCAAAGTTTTAGACATCTGCTTTAAGGGCGCTTGGTAGGTACGGACATTCAGAAATCATGTAACCACGCGTGCTTTTTTGGATTGCGCATTGTGGCATACGTAATCATGAAGAAATCCCGAGGTGTTAATCATAAACAGCATTGCTTTAAAATGACAAAATACTCGGTAGAAACAGGCGACCTTCAGATGTTTTTATCGGATTCCGCGAGGAGCAATCGCAGTAGCGGACACCTTCTAAATACACAAACGAACAAACCCACTTCTTGAACACTGCGATGTAGTGCATTTGACATCAGGCAGGTTAACATCTTAAAAAAAAAGTTTAAAAAAATTTTCTGTTCACCCGACCGGATTCCAACTTTGGTCCACTGATATGTGAAGAATCTCGTGGTGCGGGCACTCAACCGATTAGGCCACAGCTAAAAATGTGCGCGGATTAATACAACGCGGAGGAACTCGCCTTCGTGATTGGTTGAAATAGGCCTAGCCTTCGTAGTGCTGCAACCAGCTTGTGAGATGGAGTATATATGGAGTTTCAGTATCGCCAGTGAAATTCTAAGGATAATAAATAACCTTGAGGGTTGAAATTCCTAAAATTATCTAACTTAGGGAACAAGCTTCTCTGGGTGCTGAATTTTCTTTTTTTTTCACATGCCGATATTTTCAAACCAGAGAATGAAGAAGACAAAAAAGAGATATTGAGCCTCTTTATGTCTTGCGTCAGAATTGGGTAGGGACCAAGTTGACGAATCGACAGAGATTGATATTCGTGGTTCGAGCCAACTTATTGGTGAAAACTGGAGTATGGAAGGCGAGTTTTTGAGCAGTCGCCTCCGTAATAAGTGGGTCAGGTGACCACTGACCCTATCCTGCCAGTTTCAGGGAAATTGATGTCTTTTGGAAGAAGACACAGCCGGCTGCAAAGCCTCACCTGCTTGGAAGTGGTGAGACAGCCGACGTTCTTGTTGTTGTCAAGACTCCTTTGCCGACTTTCTCACACTAATTTAATGCAACGATCTTTGAAGTTACTGCTGACAAAACGGCAGTGTGCCCTAGTTGTAGACATAAAACAACTTTGCAAGTAACTGCGCAAAAGGTCAAGCAGCTTTAGGTATGGACATGATCATGGCCTGCATCCGATCTCTGAGGAACTTTGCTCTTCACCAGGCGCCCAAGAATTGAAAGCGGAAAGAAAAATGTGTCGCAAGATCAATCCTTAAAGAACTTGATTGGAGTGTAAAAGGCGCCCGGCATAGCCAAGCGATTTGACTCAGCTATACGTACCACTGGCGATCAGTATACAGCTTGACATCTGCACATCACTGCAGGCTGTCAAGTGTAGCTTCTTGTTCAAAGACGCGTTGTACGCAGTGCAACTTACACCTGTGCCTCACAAGTGACACACAATACTCTAAAATGTTGCATTCGCAGCGCTGAGCACGCATTTTTTTTTTTGCTTTGTCTTACTTAGCCGTTATGACTGTATTCCTGGCTGAAGTTAATCACATGAATAAAATCCCAGCCCGCACATATGTGCGGGTCTGTTTTCTGGGGCAAAAACTCCAATTCTTACAGTTTAGCCTTTGAAAACGTAATTACAATAGTGCAAACTTCAATAATTTTTGAGCAAGTTAGCAATTTTTCTGTTATATTTTTCGCAGGCAGCAAAGGGTTAAGGGTCCCATGATAATGAGACCTCATATACTACTTCTGATACACACGGTACAAATGGGTCCTGATGCTTGATACTTCCATTGCTCTTTCGTCTTCTGAAATATCATGCGGCTTCAGGTACATCGGCCAGACTGTTATGTGTCTAAACCAAATACTTCACAAGAGGAAGCTGGGGAACTATCGTGACGGCAATCTTTCTGGGCATTGTCATGAGTGCGGATCAAAAAACGGAAAGCCTTGTAAGCCATTGTATGTTCTGCGTATGGTGGTAGCCAGAAATATAAGCCAAGATGTGAGGGATATCTGCCTTACGGTTTCATGACGTCAAGAAGGAAGTGTTAATATTATGCATTTTTGTGAATAAAGGATCAATTGGAAGTAAGCGCTTGTGTTGTAATCACCTCCCTTTGACTTTGTTTGCACGCGCTCAAGTTTTCTGCTCGAGAAACTAACTCGCCCAAAAATCAATGCTCCTGCATCAGCCAGCCTTCCATCTCCTTAAGCGATAAAAAAATAGCATCCATCAATATCACGCACAGGTGGTAAATAGATAGTGGTACTTCTCGTGTTCTTTTTATTTGCTAATAATCAATTTCCTTTGCGCATGCCGATAGACGTTCACGCATGTATCGCATGCAATAAACCTTCAGTTGAGAGTCAGCGCTGTCCGTGTGTGCTGTGCTTCTTAGTCTTTCATCCTGTATTCTGATTAATAATAGTTGTTCGAGTTTAACGTCCCTAAACCACCATATTATTATGAAAGACGCCGTAGTGGAGGGCTCGGGAAATTCCTACTACTTGGGGTTAATTATAGTGCACCTAAATCTAAGTACACGGGCCTCGAGCATTTTCGCCTCCATCGAAAATGCGGCC
>JALIZH010022522.1:0-11430 GCA_030522465.1 Rhipicephalus appendiculatus
TCGTGTGACCACTTATCAGTATGTACCCTTCTTCTTCTTCTTCTTCTCTCTCTCTCTCTTGTTTTCTCTTTTTTCTTTTTTTCCTCTCTTTCTCGCGGCACGGCGATGATATTAAAGCGCGTCGGAGCTTGGTAAATCTCGTCTTGATGAAGACCGGTCTCCGATCGAAACGTCACAAATAAACAGTTTTTTAGAAGCATATATATATTTCTCCTATGTGTTCTACGATAACCGAAGCCAGACTCTTCATAATCTATATATATATATATATATGTGTGTGTGTGTGTGTGCGTGTGTGTGTGTGTATATATATGTACATGGGTCATTCCATATCAAGTTACCAGGTCAATTTTCGACCATCTCCGATCCTGCTGAAAACAATTGTCCAGGTATATGCGAATGTGATCAGTAGTTATTGAGGCGTTATTTTTCGCCAAAAAATTTTGTGTTGCCTAGAGGGCGCTCCGAACTTCGGGCACCCAAGTGAAATCATGTCGGGCTATATATTTTGTCCAAAATTACTGGTCTGAGCAATTATTATGAAACAATTTTTTCTATAATCTTAAGGCGCTGATCTTTCATGAAAATGATAGTTTATTCATTTTTGTCTTGACTTTCTTTATTTTTGGCCTTGGCGAAAAATTGCAATATGCTGCATGTTTAGCGTATTTTATGAAAAAAAGCCCATATCTTTGCGCGAGTAATTTCATCACATTATGTGTTTCATGGGTTCCTATAATAAATGATGATGTAGCGGTGCCTTGGAACTTGGAAATGGGTTGCGCTCTCTAGAGCCTTCTAGTGGGTCATCTGCGAAAAGGACGCCGCTCGCGCTGAGAGTTCTCCTGGCCGTGGCTGTCGCCATTACGGAGTATCTCTGAGTACCGGCAAATTAACACCTTAACAAATTGGTGGAGAGTGCTGTGCTCCAATTCGATGCCTGTGGAGCTTCGATCTCGTACCCTGCGATCTACCATGCCCCAAGACGCTTCTCAGCAAACGCCTCCCCCCCCATGCCACCCACTTGTCCCGGTGTCCCACGCATCCGCGATCCACCCATCTTCACTGAGGCCGATAGCACCGATGTGGACTGGCTAGCACTTTACCAGTGCGTGAGCATCCCAAACAAATGGGACGACGATGGCAAGTTGAACAACTTGGTATTCTACATTGCGGTAGTAGCAGGTTTCTGGTATAACAACCACGCGTCTGATTTTGCAACTTGGTCCGATTTCAAGACCGCCTTCATCAACGTTTTTAGCCGCCCTGCCATTCGTAAGCTGCAAGCCGAAGAGCGCTTACGCGAACTTGCTCAGCATGCCGGTGAATCATTCACCAGCTATATCGAAGATGTCCTCGACCTGTGTAAGTAAGCCAGCGGAACCATGTCTGAGCCTGACAAGATCCGGAACGTTATGAAAGGTATTGACGATGATGCCTTCACCATGCTGCTCGCCAACGACCCTGCCACAGTGGCCGAGGTCATAACGCTGTGCCAGAGCTACGAGGAGCTCCGCCGGCAGCGTTCGATGACCCGTCGCTCTCCTTCACGAGATGTAGAGCTTGCTGGCTCGGTGGCCAGCTCTGACCAGGCGGCGTTGCTCGCAGAACTAAAGTCATTCATCCGGGAGGAAATCGCACGCCAGTTCTCTCTCCTGGCCTTTGCCCACCCTCCGGCCGTTCAACAATCGGCGACCACCCTTCTTCCTCCCCTCCGCCGAGCGATTGAGCAGGAAATTTCAGAAGTCATGCCAGCGTACCACCAACAACCTCCGACTTCTGCGCCCCAGAGTTACGCCCAAGTTGTCGCCAGGCCGCCTCAAGTACTTCCGGCGGCTGCCCCTCTGACTTACGCCGAAGCCGCCACTCGACCTCCGTCCACCGAAGCGGGTGTGCCGGCTACGTATGCTGGCGTCATCCCAAGGCCTCGACTTCAGCCAACCATGCAGTCATTCCAGCAGCCGTTCCGTCCGTCGGGTCTTGTGACATGGGTGGGACCTCCCCCAGCGAACCGATGGCGCACACCCGCAACCGGCCTATCTGCTTTGCATGCGGTTACGCCGGTCACGTTGCACGTTAATTGCTTTCGGGTGCAACCGCCTTCTGTCCCGTCACCTCCCGCTGGCCAGCTGAGCCGTCCCTTTCACGACTCATCCCCGTCTATGCCACTGACGTCTCGCCCAGCTCCATCTCCTCGTAGGTCCACGTCTCCACGACGTCGATCCCCGTCACCCATGCGGCCAAGTTCGGCCGCTCAAGAGCAGGAAGACTGGTTGTCGCAGTCCACCCGGCAAGGGCTGCAACGCTATCTAACTGTGAAAGCCCTCAGAGAAATCCATCGAATGTCATCGACGTGTTTGTGGACGGTGTTCGCGCATCTGCCCTTATCGATACTGGAGCTGCCGTATCCGTTATGGACGCAAAGCTTTGCCTCTTACTCCGAAAAGTGACGACGCCACTTTCTGGGTTGTCCCTCCGTACCGCTAGTTCGCAGAGTATTCATCCTACAGCAGTGTACACTGCTCGCGTCATCATTCAGGATGATCTATATGTCGTCGAGTTCATCATCATTACTGCATGCTCCCACGACGTCATCCTGGCATGGGATTTTCTCTCCCACCACGAGGCCGTCATTCATTGTGCCTCCGCTGAAATTGAACTCTCAGCGTTCTCCCATTTCACGCCAGTAGACAGTCCCTCGGCACTGAGCAAGATCCTCGTCAAAGACGATATGACAGCGCCTCCAAGCTCGTCAACGGCTGTGTCGGTCTACTGCGCCGGTCTCTCCGACATAGTTGCACTCCTTTCGCCATCTGAGCGTGGCTGCAGTAGGAAAGGGTTGCTGGTACCTTTCTCGACTGTGCAAGTAACTCAGGGCAACACCGCTATTTTTGTGACCAACCCATTCCCGTACATTGTTACGTTGGTTCGAGGGGAATGTCTCGGCAGAGTGGAACCCGTCGACGACGCACAAGTCCTGGACGTACCCGATGACTCGCACTGTCCCAGTTCCCGTACCATCAGTGCTCTTTCCACGTCTGATCCGTCAGCTGCTGATGTATTTGGTAACTCCATCGCTGATAACCTTACGTCGGTCCAGCGTTCCCAGCTTCTCGGCCTGTTGCACGACTAATAAGGTCAACTTGTCGGCTAGTTGGTGGAACATACTGAAACGGCAAAACAGCGCAGTAAAAACGACGACGGAGGAAGGAACGAACACACACACGAATGCCGTTTCAGGCTGTTGCAAGAATTTCGATCTTCTTTCGATGTCGGGCAAACTCCTCTCGGTCGCACGTCCGCTGTTACCCACATCGCATCGACAATGGCGCCCAGCCACCGTTACGGCAACGTCCATACCGCGTGTCGCCTGCCGAACGTCGGGTAATTAATGAGAAAGTAGACGATATGCTCCGACGCGACGTAATTCGGCGCTCGGACAGCCCATGGGCGTCTCCTGTTGTTCTCCTTGCGAAGAAGGACGGTTCTGTGCGGTTCTGTGTGGACTACCGACGGCTCAATAAGATCACTCGCAAGGATGTTTATCCACTACCGCGCATCGACGACGCGATTGACAGCCTCCACGGAGCCGAGTTCTTTTCTTCTCTCGATTTGCGCTCGGGGGTACTGGCAAGTACCCATAGCTGACGACGCTCGACCGAGAAGACAACCTTTGTCACACCCGACGGCTTGTACGAGTTCAACGTCGTGCCGTTTGGTCTGTATAATGCGCCCTGCGACCTTTCAGCGCATGATGGACACCGCTCTGCGCAACTTGAAATGGCACACGTGCTTGTGTTACCTGGACGACGTCGTTGTTTTCGCTCCGGATTTCTCCACGCATCTCCAACATCTGAAAGAAGTTCTCACACCTGTGAGCAACGCCGGCCTCCAACTAAATCTGAAGAAGTGCCGATTTGCAGCACGCCAACTCACAATCCCAGGTTGCGTCATGTCCAAGGACGGGATTCTTCCCGATCCGGCCAAGCTTGGGGCCGTGCCCGAATTTCCCCAACCTGCGTCCGTCAAAGAACTGCGCAGTTTTGTAGACCTGTGCTCATACTTTCGACGATTCATACGACACTTTGCGACGATCATATCACCACTGACGAAGCTCCTTGGAAGTAACGGGCCCCTTAATTCGTGGTCATCCGAGTGCGACGGCGCGTTCGCCAAGCTCCACCATTTGTTGACGTCTCCTCCTATACTACGCCACTACGACCCTACGGCTCCAACGGAGGTGCACACAGACGCCAGCGGTGTAGGCCCTCGGCTGTCCTGGCGCAGCGCAAACCCCGGATTCCCCGAATATTTCGTGGCATACTCAAGCCGTACGCTCACGAGAGCCGAGACAGATTACACCGTCACGGAAAAAAATGCCCCCACCTCCCCGAAGGGAATCGTGAGGAAATGCGAATGCATTTCGCGCGCGCTTCACTCCATTTATATGGTAATTGTGGTTCGAAGAAGGAAAAAGGCGCATAATTTCTGCAGCCCGGTTGGGAGCACGGCGCAGCGCCTTTTTTGTTTTTTTGTGTTTTTTATTTTTTTTTATTTTTTAAAATTTTTTTTTCATATATAGCTCCGCCGACCTCCCGCGATGCGAGCGCCCTCACGCGTCAGAGCGCACTCCTCCCTCTCCACTCACTCTCTTTTTTTTAAATTTTTTTTTCAAATATAGCTCCGCCGAGCTCCCGCGATGCGAGCGCCCTCACGCGTCAGAGCGCGCTCCTCCTCTCCACCCAGAGCGGAGACAAAACACCTGCCGCGGACAACGCCAACGCCGGATGCCTGACATAGCCCGACTATGAAATGCATTCGCATTTAAAGAAGTGCCTGGCGATCGTCTGGGCCCTTACACAGTTTCGACCCCATTTGTATGGTCGCCCATGTGATGTCGTCACCGACCATCACGCACTAACTGGCTGTCGTCATTGAAGGATCCCTCAGGCCGTCTCGCCCGCTGGGCTCTTCGCCTGCAAGACTACGACATGCGCGTGCTGTACCGCAACGGACGCAAGCATGCTGAAGCCGACGCCCTCTGCCGCTCCCCTCTGCCTGACGACAAAGCCGCCTGCTCAGTATCTTCCATTGCTGTTTCTGTCATCGATGTTCACATCATCGCTACCGAACAGCGCAAGAGTAATTGGATCGCCCCGCTGATCGACTTGCTCTCTGATCCGTCCGCAACGCCATCCACTCGCGCCTTGCGTCATCAAGCTCACCATTTCGCCATACGTGACGGCCTGCTGCATCGACGCAATTATACCGCCGACGGCCGGCAGTGGCTACTCGTGATACCCCGCAGTCTGCGGTTGGAAATATATGAGTCATTCCACTCTGATCCGCAATGCGCGCACTCTGGGGTAACCAAAACTTACCACCGCTTTCGACAACGCTACTTCTGGCGAGGGATGTACCGCTACGTGCAGAAGTTCGTTCGCTCCTGCCTCGATTGTCAACGCCGCAAACCGTCAACACACATGTCCCCAGCCGGTCTACAACCGTTACCTTGCCCTGACCGTCCGTTTGGGCGCGTGGGTATCGATTTGTATGGGCCACTTCCTCTGACGTTGGCTGGTAACCGCTGGGCCATCGTCGCCGTAGACCATCTAACGCGATACGCCGAAACCGCCGCCCTCCCTGCGGCTACTGCGCGCGATGTTGTCTCCTTCCTGCTGCACCGATTCATACTGCGTCACGGTCCACCCAGGAGCTTCTCAGCGATCGAGGCCGTGTCTGCATGTCGGAAGTCGTCGAAGCCATCCTCACGGAGTGCCATTCTGTCCACCGCAAAACTACTGCTTACCACCCGCAGATGAATGGCCTCACCGAATGCTTTAACCGACCCCCTCGGCGACATGCTTTCGATGTACGTCGCCACCGACCACAGGAATTGGGATGCTATACTGCCCTTCGTCACCTACGCTTACAATACCGCCCGTCAGAGCACTACTGGATTTTCACCCTTCTTCTTACTATACGGACGGCACCCGTCGCACACCATCGACACGATACTCCCGCACACGCCGGACCCACTTGAGTGTGCCCCTATTTCTGACACAGCCAGGCTTGCTGAAGAGTGTCGCGAGCTCGCCAAGACCTTCACGATGAATGAACAAGAGCGGCAGAAGAGTAGTCGTGATTGCTCCGCCACTTCTGAGCCCACGTTCCTCCCTGATGCGCTCGTATGGCCCTCGGTTCCTACCTCCGCAGCTGGCCTCTCTTCAAAACTACTCCCGAAATACGAAGGCCCCTACCGTGTCATCGAGCGCACATCTCCGGTCAACTACCTGATGTAACCCATGGAATAATCTTCTGACATGCGCCGTCGAGGGCGCGACATTGTCAACGTGGAGAGCCTGAAGGCTTACTATGACCCGCTCATAGTGACAAGCTGTTAGTTCGCCCGGCGGCTCCCTTTTTCGTCCCCGGGGTAATTGTAGCGATGCCTTGGAACTTGGCAAATAGGTTGCACCCTCGCGAGCCTTCTAGTGGGTCATCTGCAAAAAGGACGCCGCTCGCGCTGAGAGTTCAGGCCTAGCCGCGGCTCTACGCAGTATCTCTGCAGTATCTCTGAGCACCGGCAAATAAACACCTTAACCAGAATAATGTTTCGGGAGCGTATGAAGCAAAAACATTGCCACAATATTGTGACGAAGTTGGAAAAAATGGTATTTTGACTCATATTGAGGCTTCATTTTCTCAATGTAGCGGTCCAAGTAAAAATATGGCTTATATATTGTTGCACAGTATGCTTTGTTGATAATGCATTCAGATTGTTTCGAAAGTGTTGTTTTTGTTTTTAAGGGAGAAAAAAAAATTTACAGCTGAACAACTACAAGGTAGTAGAAAGTTTGCCTTTGCCTCGCCTTCACTGCATAGCAGGTCAGCGCAAGATTCTAGCGGGAGTTTTTCGGCTGCCTGCGAGTAATGCAATTCATACAACAGCTTGTCCCTTGTATTGGTAATACTGCTGTACAGAACGTCAAAAAGGGCAATAGTGCTAATTTTATCGAATGGTATCTTCCCCCTTGGACCATATAGGGCAGGTTATACTCAACCGCTTTAGAGCATAGCTCTTTAGAGCATAGGCTAGTTCTTCGTCGTCGCCGTCGTCGTAGTAGCCACCATGACGATGACGCTGATGACGATTAACAATAAGCGCTCCACTCTCGGCGCGCTTCCTCTCTCTTTCAACGGTCGTCACTCAGAGCGCTTCGATACTACTACTACCTATTACTGCTATGAACAACGAAGACAAGGTGGCGGGGTAGCGGACGGCTCGAAAAGCCGCTGCAGCGCGGGCTCTCAAGTTGTGCGAGAGAGAAGTAGGCGCCGGCGACGCAGACAAGCGGATCCAGATTTGCGGGCTCGTGAAGCTGCAGCGGCACGGCAGCGTCAGCAAGCTGATCCAGAGGCGGCGAGGGCTCGCGTCACGATGTGTCACGTCTTTGCATGATCGAGTGGGTAATGTACGGGGAGATTCATGATTACCCGAATGATCCCCCGCAGCTTCGGCCACTCATCATCATTCACATCGTGAATATGCTGTGATTTTTTTTTCAGCTAAAGCTTACTGAAGGAACTCGAGCACGAGGTTTGCACAAGGGATTTGTAATCATCGATTTTATCAACAACAGAGATCTCCAAAAATTATTGGTAAAATAAAGCTATATGGCCAGCAAACCTGCGTATTTTTTTTCCTTGCTGAAGTAAAAACTCAAAAAACACTACTAGTTACAATTGTCTTGGGTGCCTCATCTCAACCTCCAACGAATGGCGACGACAAGGCACGGGTTCAAATGCCAGCCACGGTGGGCACATTTGGATGGGGTGCAGTTGAATTTCCCGTTTTCGTTCGACGAGAAGGCGATGACGAGCTTCACGGCCAGCATGCCAGCGAGTGCGTGAGCTCGTTGGAGGAAGAAAAGGAGTAGCAAGAATGGGTTCTGGGCTCCTGCGGATCGCTATTAAACGTCTGTGTGAAATCTTGAGTCCGTGTCGGCTGTTCAGTTGGCCACATATTTTATAGTGTAATGCAAAAAACAACCTTGTACTGAGATTTAGGTGCAGGTCAAACAACCCTAGTGGTCGAAATTTAATTAGGAGTAGAATACTGTGGCGTGCCTCGTTATAATATTGTCACGTGGTCGTGACGTTGACTAAGACAGCCGTCGGCGTGCTCAAGATGAAACTTTTTTTCGGCGAGGCTGTGCACGGGAAATGAAAACTCAAACTATTGAAATACACGCTGCACATTGATAGCGTCGAACAGAGCGAAGGCCGTCGATTATCTGACAAGCGGTAAAAGTGCGCCGGCTCTTTTAGGTCTGCTGTGGGAGATTCCAGAGTTATCGCGGGTGGCCGAGTAAGCTCTAGACTAATCGCGCACTGCGTGCAATCTTAACGATACGATCTTATGCGATCGCGAAGTTTTTTGGAAGATTGCGGCGCTGCAAACTCTATGCGGCTCAAATTCGTATACATCAAAATCATACGCGTGGCTATGTTCCCTTTCGAATAAAGCATCACGCCGACGCCTATAACAGAGCATAGGAATTGAAAACAATGCATTCAATACGAAACAATCATAATAAATCAAGTAAAACTACAGTCCTCAGTTTCCTTAACGCGAACAGAATGGCTTAACGAGTATGGCATGAACAACTTCAGGTCGTGGGTTGCACGGCTAAGAGTTCGTAATGCCGTCCGGGATAACCTCGTCGTCGAGAAAGCCTAGACGTCAAACACCTTACATGGCCCAAAGTATTGCTTGTTCACTTAGTCCACGTCGGTGTATCGGCGTCCAGACACAGCCACGGTCACCGGACTGATATTCCACGTCGCGTCATCGAAGCTTGTAATGACGGCTGTCGGTCTTTTGCTGGCTCTTGATGAGCAGACGGGCGACATGTTTGGCTTCTTCGACACGTGGAAGGTAGATGGTGGGTGTCGTCGAGGCTTTCTTCTTCGGTGACGTTGGGCAGCATGGCGTCGAGCGTCGTCGCCGGGCTTCTTCCGTAGACCAACTTGTACGGTGTCATCTGCGTTGTTTATTGCAAGGGCGTGTTGTATGCGAAGGTCCCGTACGGAAGGATCGCATTCAACGTCCTGTGTCCGACGTCAATGTACATGGCCAGCGTGGCGGCGATGGTATTATTGAGACGCTCGGTGAGGCGATTCTTGTCTGTGTGTTAGGTTGTGGTTCGGCGGTGGCTTGTTTGGCTGTATTAGCAAGACCGCCTGAGTAAGGTCAGCAGTAAAGACCCTACTCCTCTCGGCTATAAGAACCTCTGGGGCAGCATGGCGCAGGATGATGTTCTCAATGACGAACTTTCCAACCTCGGCGGCGCTGACTTTTGGTGGGGTCCTTATTTCGGTGTAGCGGGTGAGGTAGTTTGCAGCTACGACGATCCACTTGTTTCCGACAGACGACGTCGGGAACGACCCCAGTTCCCCAGTTATTCCATGCCGACTTTCTGGAACGGTATAGCGATGTGGTTCGATGGGCTGTAGAAGTACCACTGGCCTTGTCGGCGCTGTCTTGCAGTCGCTGACAGTCCAGGTATGTCTTCACGTAACGACCGACGTCGGCGGTGCGGTGTGGCCCGTAGTACTTTTCTTGTATCCTGGTGATTGTACGGGAAAGACCAAGGTGGCCAGCCATCGGGTCTTCGTGCAGGGCCTGCAGAACTTCTGGTCGACGGGCCATAGGCACAGCGATAAGTTAGTTTTGCCCGGGTCGGGTAGAAGTTATCCTTTATGAGGTCGGTGTTTATCAAGAAATATGACGCCAATCCTCGGCTGAATGCTTACGGAACAACGCTGGTCCTGCCCTGGAGGTATTCCGCTATGCCCCTGAGTTCCTTGTCGGCTCTCTGTCGTTCAATGAAGCCGTCGGCACTTGTGGTTCCCAAGAAGCAGCCATCATCCTGGTCGTCTTGTGGCAGTGGGTCGACGGGGGCACAAGACAGGCAGTCGGCGTCAGTCTTTCACACCTGCGTACAACACCTATGCTGGTTGCGTAGGTGTGGATTTCCGTACCGGCGTATTTTCATGGAAACGCGCATGTATAGGAAGCGTCTGCAGGCGTTGTCTAAGTTCTTGAAATGTCTGGACTTGCAACGTTTCCCACTTCAGCTCCACGTTGGTCTTCGTAAGGTGAAATAATGGTCCGGCGATCCGTGAAAATTCTTTGACGAATCGTCTGTAATTGGCGTATGGCCTTTCTGTCGGTGGGCGGCGGGAATGCAGTGATGATACCAGTTTTCCGCAGGTAGGGGGCGAGCTTTAGACTTGCTAATAACGTCGCCCAAGTACAACAGCTGTTCGCACGCAAAGCGGCACTTTTCCAGTTTCAGGGTCTTGTCCGGAAGTCATGATTGTTTGAAGTACTACTTCAAGGCGCTGGTGTTCGTCGAAGTTTGAGACAAACTCAACGACGTCGTCCAAGTACACGAGGCACGTAGGCCTTACACTTCAAGCAAGCCATCATGGTATCAATAACGTGCTTGAAGGTCGCAGGAGCCCAGCAAAGACCAAAGGGCATGACCTATAACTCGAACAGGCCGTCTGGTGCTGTGAAAGCAGTCTTTTCTCGGTCTCACTCGTCGACTTTTCTTTGCCGGTCTTGAGGTCCGTCGAAGAAAAGTACTTGGTGTTGTCGAATCGATCCACGGGTTAGGAGGGTTTCCATCTTTCTTCTTCACCAACACCACGGGAGACGCCCACGGACTCTGGTACGGCTAGATGATGTCTTCGCTTTACATTGCTTCGACTTGTTTTTTAACGGACTCCCGTTCTCGCGTCGAAACCCGGTGGGGATTATGGCGGAGTGATCGACCATTTTCTGTAGTCATGATGCGGTGCTTACTGAGGGCCTATGTCGGACACGCGATGACGATGAGTAACAGCTCCAGTAATAAGTCGATCGTCTTTAATGTGCGTCCCTCCGTCCGCGCTCTGATAGGTCTGCCCAGTCATGATACCGACCCAAATTTCTGTCGCTGGTCTCACTGGGGAAACTTGAACATCCTGGTAAATTTCGTTTAGTATTCTGACATCGCTGCTAGCAAAATGTAATACTATGAACAGTAACGACGAACCTTTCATTAATAATATACGTAGTGTTTATATTCGCCGTCTAGCAATACTTGTGGTTTGACCAGAAATCAGCTATCGCGACTGTCTTTCACTGGAGAAGGGCAGGCGCGCTGTGGTTCCTTGGGGAGGAGCTGTCATTTGCTCCTTCGTTAGACGTCTCGTTGCAGAAGCCGAATTAGTCGGATGATTTATAGGAGGCCTGGTGATCATTCCACGGCAAGAGGTTCGGAGAAGCGTCCCAAGAATGTGGATTTCCCCGATGCCAAACGCTATACCGAACTCTATATATGCACACAAAAAAACATGGTATACACAGTCAAATGG
>JALIZH010022523.1:0-23675 GCA_030522465.1 Rhipicephalus appendiculatus
TATCTATCTATCTATCTATCTATCTATCTATCTATCTATCTATCTATCTATCTATCTAGCCACGTATGTCTGGGTGCTCGTGATCACCCCCTTAGCTTGTGGTAAACCAAAATTGATATGGAAGGGTAAGATCGTTTGACGAATATGGCTCACTGGTCATGGCATGAATAATGAGACAATCCCGTCGCGTACGTTGTCAAACCCTTTCCGCCAAATACGTGTGACACATACCCGTATACCACGGGTGGGTATGTGCCACAGGTATGCGCGTATGTGCCACATGTGCTTTACAGTTTAAATCTACCAAGGAACGGCGAGAACAGACATTGGTAATTTAAATGCGATAACGTTAAGAAAAAGCTGACATCGTCAGCGTTGACCCGACGAATGCAAAGAATAAATGTCAGGGTCCCAGCAGGACTCGAACCCTAGGCATTCTGCGCGGCAATCAAGTATTCTTGCAAATATTCACGCCAGGTCTGGGAACTGCTTTTGAAATATACCCTAATGTTCGTGAAACGTCAATTGTGATTGCAGTGCTGGCTATCCAATTTTATAAACATTACGCGTCTAGACGAAAGGGTCTGACATGATATGCGACGGGATTTCCACATTTATTCATGTCATGACCAGACAGTCGTAATCGTCAAGCCCTCTTACCCTCCCATACTAATTTTGGTCTACCCGAAGGAGGTGATCACGAAAGGACCCAGACGTAGGCGGCTTGATAGATAGATAGATAGATAGATAGATAGATAGATAGATAGATAGATAGATAGATAGATAGATAGATAGATAGATAGATAGATAGAAACGCTCGTAGTATCTGCAGTACGCAAAATAATGCTTCGCATTTAAAATTCACATAGTGCTTCATTTTTGTTCGTCGCCATATTCAACTCAAGAGTGTTGCTTGTTGGGCAAGTTGGTACATGCTTAAATTCGACAAAGCCACTAAAACGTCGAAACAGGAAGAAAACTGAGAGGCAGAAGCAGAGACAGTGAACACAGAGGTTAGTAGCCACCTCTGTGTTCACTGTCTCTGCTTCTGCCTCTCAGTTTTCTTCCTGTTTCGACGTTTTAGTGGCTTTTGTCGAATTTAGCCATATTCAACGTTTTGGTCATTTGCATCAGCGTATTTGCCCCTTTCAGAGGAAGGCGTAAAATGTCAAATGAAAGAAACAATACGTTGCGTTCTGCCAGTAATCGCATGTGTTTAGTTTTGTCAGTATGCCTGTTTACGAGGCAGAAAATATAATTCCTACGTGACACCGGTGTGCTTCCTCAACGTCACGCGATATTTTAAATGCGAGGCATTTGTTTGCGTACAAATTGCAGACACTTTGAGAGTTTCTATATACGTATCTATCTATCTATCTATCTATCTATCTATCTAGCCGCCTACGTCTGGGTGCTCTCGTGATCACCTCCTTAACTTGGGGTAGACCAAAAATTAGTATGGGAAGGTAAGAGTCTGTGACGATTATGACTGTCTGGTGATGACATGAATAATGTGAAAATCCCGTCACGTATGACATCAAACCCTTTTCCTGCAGACACGTGTGGCACATGCCCGCCTACCACGGGCCGCGGTATGCGGGTGTGCGCCACAGGTGTTTATCAGTTTATATCTACTAGGAACGGCGAGAACAGACATTGGTAATTTAAATGGGAGGGGCGTTAAGAAAAACCGACATCGGCAGCGTTGACCGGACGAACGCAAGGAATATATGTTATGGTCCCAGCGGGAATCGAACCCAAGCATTCTGTGCGGCAATCAAGTATTCTACCACGGAGCCGCGCCAGGTCTCGGAACTCCTTTGGAAAAAGACGCTATGCAGGCGTGATGTTGGTGAAACGTCAACTGTGGTTGCGGTGCTGCCCCTACAATTTCATAAACATTACATATGTACTCCAACGATACAGGTGTCACGTCAGGTTAGCGTCAATTGTAGTTAAGCGCCATCCACTGAAGTTGGTCTGCCTAGCACTATCAAGGGCTGCTATCCTCGCAAGCACGAGCGATACATTTCAGCTTACCGTTTCTGGTGTTGGTAATACCCACGTTGCTCTTGGCGTGGTTACGCAACTGTAAACAAATGGTTGTATAAAACATAAGCGACTGTTCAACATAGATGTCTGCACGTATAACATTTGTACATATGTTTAGCGTGATTTCGTAACGTTTTGATCACCAAAAAAATTAAACCACAGTCACTTTCCCTCCGCGTGCTTCGCATGACATCGATTGCTATGGTACGAGGGATCTGCGGAATTTATTATTTGATATTAAGTAGCGGTTTGTTAGTTTCTTAATGCTGCCTAATTTAGATTTGTTCGTGTACCTTTATATTAGGACAGCAGTTTAGGCTGTCACCACGCGATGTTTTGATTGGCGTACTGAAAAACTTACAATATTTGCAACATGGAAGGTACAAACTCCCAGAAGCATGCCGCGTTTACAAAAGGGCGACAAAGGTTGTCGAGCATAGAAGGTAATATGATAATATCCCAAGGTATTTTTTTCCGTAAGAGCATTTATTTATACATGCTATTTAAATGGAAATGTCGAGACAAAATGAAAACAGTGAAACAATTTTTTTTTTCGAGAGAGCTGTGCTTTTTTGCAAAGCAACACATTCATATTAAAATTCTCACGGGTCTTGGCACCTTGTTCCGAAACATGCATTTCCAAGAATAGCCGAAAATTTTCAGTGGGTCCCGCCCGTTGTCTCGGGAGGATTCCGCATGTTAGACACAAAATCCCGAGACTACACTGTACACGTTTCAATCTGTATTTCTGTGAAAGGTCATCAATAAATTGGTTACCGCACAAACGCCGGACGGGCAATTATTTTGTGCAGAACTTCGCGATGCCTGGCTCCATATCTACTGCTTCTAATTTAGCCTGTTTTTCTCTTTAATTTGGCACTTGGTCCTAACTTGAATGATGTATGAATTCTCTTTACAATGCATTCATTGTAAGAATTACCTATTCGTGTTTTTCTTGTGCGGGGGACTTAAAATGGCGGCAGTGGAAGCAGTTCGTGGAACGCTCATGACGCATTGTTTTCATCGATGGCTTAAATAATACATTACGCCAGTACATGTGTCTCAATTCTTACGTGCTTACCACCAGCTTCCCGAGAGCCCATTGGAAGATTCGATCGTAGTCCCGCAAGAAAACATTTAACTGTGTTGCGGTAGATATATATTGTGCTTCGTGCTCACAATTTGTTGGAGGTTATACTCGATCGGTACGTGAAAGGAACGTAGGTGCCTCTACAACGTGCTTCACCAACATGTCTTCTCTACAGTTCATTTCTTTCAGCTGTGTTAACTTGACTGACGTTATTAGCACGACTGCTTTCGTTGTAAATTAGGAATTCTTGACATCACCATGCATATGCTTGGAATAATTGGTGTAGTGTTGTTTCCACATGTCAGTCGTCTGGCGATCTGTGTACCGTCTAATGTCTTATTCTGCATCTGGGATCCTCAAACTGAGTACAACAATCTCGTTCCTGGTTCCCAATTAGGCAGGGGCAGGTTTCGCCATTTGTAACTGCACGCAGTTCGGTCATAGAGCAATCAGTTTCGTACCGAGAGGGAAGTAATTAGTGCTGTCTCAATGGCATACGGGAAATGAGCATGATTTCAGGAGGATCAAGGCTGACGTTTGGCTTTATTGCGTGGCGCCAGCTCTTCAAGTTTCATTAGCGCGCAAGTAGTGGTGATTCGCGTAGTATCAAGGTAATCAGGAGTTCTCTTGCGTCTACACAACCTCGGGTACTATTACCATTTCCATGTTATCACTCTCTCTAACGAGCATGCATGCCGGCGTTATGCATACAGGCAAACTAAGATAACATGTGTGTGCTGTGGTTTATAGTGGTGTGATTGGATTGCGAAGTTAAACGAATGCTCTGATTAAGAAACAAAGGGGGACAAGCGTAACATTCAAATTGCAGTTTTTGTGCACTGGCCGCATTTATGAATGCAAAAGTGAAATGTCCTGAGCTGATGAAAAAACAAAAACAAACAAGAAGTAACAGAAAATCCGAAAACAGCACTAGACTTGAAAACAATCAATAGAACAAAGACCTCTTTGTGGATGCCCGTACTCTCTACATAGAATATTTTCTTGCAACTACCAGAATTGTTCTGTTATGACATTAGCGCAGCCTCAGCGACTGTGCTAGTGAATTCGTGCTTGAGTCTAGTGAAAACGCACGTACGCTCGAATTCAAGTCTGCAACCGTGGTCACGGCTGTTAATGTCCATGAACTCATGCTTGCGATTTCCGACATTATTACCATCTATATGCTGTGGTGATTAGTTTCATAACAGAAAGTAACATGACAGCGTGATTAGTGTTTTCTGATTTTCTCCGTTGTTCTAAAATTATGAAGGCAACACGTGAAGATGAGTCACGACCATGGTGTAAGAATATTTTAGGTGATGACTCTGCGGCCGGCGCCGCGTCCAGATTGTGTTCGCCGCCGAGGCGGTTTTCTTTCGGCGGCGACAGGTGGCGCTAATAGACGGGGGGTCACTGGGGAAAGACGCCGATCTGCGCTGTGTAGATTCTCGCTTGTTTACCGCGCTCGATATGCATATGTACACGGATGTCAATAAATTAATACACGGGGATTTTGCAGTAACGAAATCGATTTTCTGATCGTTTATGCAGTTTATTTCCCAGCAGCGTTTTTGTCATATAAATGCTCCGACAGTAGCAAACGTTGGTCTGGAGAGCGGTCGCATTTTTACGCGACATCGTTAAAGAGCTCGTTTCGCTGAATTTCCGGTGTTGGCGGCGTTGGCGTTGGCGGTGTCGGCGTCAGCGTCCTTTGTTCTGAGCAAAAAAAAGCAACGTTGGCCGTGAGCGAAAATGCGAGGTAGTTGCAGTAAGGTGGAGGACGTTTGCGGTTTGATACCTTGCGGCAGTCTCCACCGAAAAGCCAAGGCACGCTAGCAATTCGAAAGACGACATTGTGCCTCTGTATGCGCGCGTACGTGTAAGTGTCAGTGTGTGTTTGCGTGCGTGTTTGTGTGTGCATGCGTGTGCGTATGTGCGCGCGTTTGTGTGTGTGTGTGTGTGTGTGTGTGTGTGTGTGTGTGTGTGTGTGTGTGTGTTTGCGTGCGTGCGTGCGTGTGTGTGTTCTGTTGACTGGTTATTTTACAACATTGAATGTGTCTTGGTCCTAATAAGCATAGATGAGGCAGCTCGAAAAGTGATATCATAGTTTAAAATAAGAATTACCTTTCCGGTATGATGACGAAGTGAATTGGCAGCGCATAGGCTGCTCACACTATCAGTGTGGTGTTGAGAAGTATCCTCCTCTTCAGGTGGAGGAGGCCCGTCGGTGCTGAATTCGAAGCGCGGCCTCTTGCGTAGCGTGCCTGTTGATTCAGCATCGTCATGCCCTGGACTCGCTGTTTCTACGCGCAATAAATTTTGCGTACTTTCAGCGGTCGGGTTAGGCACTTCAGAAGCAGTTGAACCTTTTGGCCCCCCCTCGCTTCCGTGAAGTCGGCGGTAGAGCCTGCCGTTTTCGCAGAGGTTTTCTGGTTTTTAGCTGCGCGGTCAAGTATTTTGGACAGCCCGGGAAAATGCTAGGCACACCATCCGAAGAGAGCACAGGTTTCTTTTGGGTGTGCAACAACAAGACGTTTCCCTTGTATTCTGCATGATATATTGAAGAGGTCCCTTCTTCTGAGAAATACTTCGCGCACACATGGTCAGTAGGCTCCAAGACTTCTTCTGCTCTCGGAATCGCCCATCGCCAGTTATGGAAGCGCTCTGCTTCACGCGGAGCCTTGAAAGGCGACACACGCTCCGACAAAACACATTTTGCCCATTTCGAGGCGCAGCTAGCGACAAGGCCGCTTACGGGTACTCGGCGTCATATGCAGCGTCGAGGTATACGTTCGGTGAATCACAAAACACGGATCAGCAAAACAAATGCACTCACAGGGCCCACAGGCACAGGGCAACGCGTTTCTAAATCGTAGAACAGCACGCACACAAAGCTTTCAGAAAGATCTTCCTTTGCGCGTGAATTTCAGAATGCGCCGCGCGCGAGCCCCTGACACCCCATACTGTAGCGCCATCTCTACTCGTGCGGCGAAAACTACTCGTGGTTCAAGGTCATCGGCGAACACAATCTGCCCGTGCCCTCTCCTCGAGCGGAGCGGCGAGTGTCAGCACCTAACTTATTCTTACACCGTGGTCACGACAAAATAATGCTTGCGTAAGCGTAAGGTGCCATAATTTCTTATAGAACGAGTTCTTTATTCTGATTTTAGGAGAGAGAGAGAGAACAAATCTTTATTTTCGCATAAGACCGGGCATTGCAAATGGTCGGGCCCCTATTCCAGGGCTCCGCTGGCCCTTGCCATCATCTCTGCCCGTTGGACCAGCCAAAGCTGATCCTCAAAGGCGGAGATGGACAGCAGTACCTCCCATTGTTCCTCCGTGTTGTTCATGTTCTGGTGTTCTTCATTGTGTTGTGTACACTCCCACGTGATGTGAAACAGAGTTGGTGTGGTCCCACACCAGTACTATAGGGATACTAGAAAAATGTATCCAGCACCACATAAGAACCTTATATCAATAGAATCTGCGACGTTACGCAGACTCCAGACAAACACATACACGAACTTACACAGGCTACATGTATTCTACCCCACAGCATACAGTGATTCCAGGAAGATTAGCACTTCCAGCGCTTGCTGAGTACAGCCTATTCACTGAGACACAGCACAGAAAAATTGTGTGTCTTAACTGTGAAATTGTAAATGAAAACCGTTAATAACGCGCAGTAAAGGCAGTACCGAGTGTTGTAACGTAAGCAACAGACAGCTTTCCAAGAAGCCAGAAGCAAGTTTATTAGAAGCCGCACCATATAGGCGCAGAACCACGTGATCAGTCGCACAGGAACGCGTGCACTGGATGCGCAGTCATATGTGACGTCAAACTACAACACTCCTTCCCCCTCAGGTTACTTCCGAAAGTCACTGGGCTGATATCCGGTCGGACCATTTCGTGCGCGTGCACTACGACGCAGAGTCGGAACTTCGGCCGCCGGTAGTGCGTCTTCAGCGCTGGGCTGGTCCGGCGAGCCAGAGGCAGCTGTTCAGGCCGTGGGTGATGCAGTTGACGGAAGACGAGACGTCGCAGTCTCGGTCACGCGCGGAACTGCGAGAGGCGACCCGGCGACTGGCGCACACGACATCGGAACCGTCGGAAGAGTTGTGTCTTTGGATGCCTTAGGAGCAGGTTGTACCTGCGGACAGCTTGAAGAATGCGGGCTTGCGTGGCGGGTTCTGAGTGGTCCGCATGCATAAGTCGCACCGGTTGCGACACTTTCACCAGTGGGTTACGGACTGATCACCTGTATCATGACACCATCTTCCTCCGACACTGTTTCACCTCGCATTCTTTACCCACACAGCGTCCCCACAGCAAAGCATCGAGAAACCCCGCGTGACATGTAATTTTGCACTTTGGTACGTTGCTGCTGCCCCCGCATGGAGAGCTCTCTTTGCTAAAACCTGCTTTTATCAAAGAGAGCTTTACCAATGGCTGTCTTTTAAAAAAATATTTCTGCCGGGATCTGGCCAGTGGTTCTGTGTGGAGTATTCAGATTACTCATTAGATAAATGTCCAAACATTCCCGAAATGAGTGTCTCTGATGCCTATATCTGTCCAGCAAGACATCCTTTGACAGGCCCTATTTGGTAGTCTGGACTAAACGTTTGGCCCCTCCGCTAGAAGCCGCGTGATACGGTGGCGTTTTGTCGTGCCTTACATCGTTCACACACCAGAACGCCGCGAACTTTTCAGGAATGAATTGCTGTTTATTATCACTCACCAGTACCTCTGGCAGACCATACGCGGCAAGCACACTACGTAACTTTTCAATGTTTTGTTGGCAGTAGTGGACGACATAGGCGAGACCTCGATCCATTTAGAGAACGCGTCGACGAGAACCTAAAACACAGCAGAGCCATTTACAGCATAGCGACGTGCACGCGTTTACAGTCCTATGTGGGATAATTCTATGCTTGCAAGGGAAGCGGTGCAACAGCTTTTATTGCGGCAGAAATTATATGAACACTCTCGACGGGCTTCTGCCGTCGCCGTCATGTCACGCATAAAGTTCAAATTCAGAAGATCCCCCCAGCGCATCGTATAAGATCCCCCAGCGCGCGAGCGGGACGACGAACGTGGCTGAAGCAGATATCAAACGAGCCGGTCCATCTCCGTCGCTCCGAGGCGAATGCGATAACATCCCCCCACCTGTTAGAGCGGCCGTCGAATGCTGAAGCAGAGGAATCGCCCGGCCGTCTTTAACGAGCATGAAAAGACGTGAGGGGTGGGGGGGCGGAGGGAGTCCTTCGAGCAGCAACTGCTACCTGTGGTTTTACGAGCGTAGTCGTCTCTGGCGCGCACGTTATTTGGCTCTATCGGCAGCCGTCAGCGGGCGGCTCGTATATCCTCCTACGTGCTGCGCTTTCAACGCGAGGGGGGCTGTGCGAAATTTGTTCCTTAAGCGGCCGTATTTTCTTACACCAGGGTTTTGTAGAGTTGGGTGAGATCGGATCCAAAAGAGTTAGCTGCCAGCCTCACTTCTTCTAACGTTACAATTTGTTGCTATCGCATTCATTGCTTCACCCTTGCGGCGAAACTGTGACCTTTTTGGAACGGCCTGACACATGTGGCGTTCTCGAACGTAGATCTCAGAAAGGTCGAGGCCAGGTCACTACACAAAATGTCTTGCTAGCGCTTTCATGCGGCTAGATCTCGCGTGGTTCTTGTGAAATTGCTCCAAGACCTGTAGGTCGAGCTTATCAGGTATGATCACCCTTGATCCCGAAGTTATGCATTCTTACTCTTCAGATAGCTCGTCGCGCCGTCAATAAAATGGTCTAGACGCTTCAGAGCACACTGAAGGCCATCCATTTAGAATGAAGTGCGTGACGCGAGACAAGGTGTCAAGTAGGAAGAGACACTCGGAAGGTTCGTCGGCCACTACAATAGGCCGTGGAAGCCGATGCAGAGCGTCAGCCACTTCATTCCTTCCCTTTCGGTATTTCAGTTTACATTGGTACGCTACCAGGGTAATTGCCCCTCTTTGCATTCGAACTGCAGCAGTATTCCGAGCAGTGGTTGATGAGCTGTATAAAGAGTGAACTCTCGTCCATAGAAATAAGGGTGTAATTTTTTAAACCCAAACACCTGTGCTATAATGCTTCGTGCTCACACTGAGCATAGTTTTTCTCTGCTGATGTAAGTCTTCTAGATGCAAATACCACTGGCTTCTCGTGTCCCTCTGCGGTCTCATGAAAAATGACAGCACCCAGTCATTACGTCGAAGCATCACATGACATCCCAATCGGTTTCGCCACATCGTAAAACGTGCGCACAATACTCTTGACAAGTAGGTAACAGTTTCGTAGAAACAAAATCTTCGCTAGAATCTCTTGTCCACGACTACTTTTTGTCCTTGCGCAATAGACGGTATATTGGCTCTGCCACGCAGGGAAGGTTACTTAAGAACTTGGCATAGAAGCTTAACATGCCTAGATGAGCCTTTACCTCTGTTTGGCAAGTTGCCTCTGGCGCTTCTGTGATCGCCTTTATCGTTTCTTCTGTGGAATAGATGCCTTGAGCGCACACAGTTTGACTGAGATAAGTCACAGTGCTCTCAAAAAAACGACGCTTTTCCTCTTTCAGTGTCACGTTGCTGTCACTAAGCCGCTGCAGGACTAGTTCTAACGTTTTTTGACAGTCGGCGACGTCTTTTTCCGACACAATGACGTCATCTATGTAACATCCCACATGCGGTATGCCCTTGAGCACCTCATCTATGAAAGACTGAAAAATGGCTGGCGTGCTGGCTACCCCAAATGGTAAGCGCTGGAACTCGAACAGCCCCCCTATAATGGTTAGTAGGGGTCGGGACTCGCCAGTTAGCGGAATTTGCTGATACGTGGCCGAATGATCCAACACACAAAACACTTTGCCGCCAGCTATTGCAGAGTACAAATCTTCCCGGTCTAGGCAATGGGTAGTGGTCGGTCTGTACCACAGGATTATTAGGGACTTTGTAGTCCCCGCACAATCTCAGCGAAGCATCTTTCTTTTCAATGACGACTACGGGCGTCGCTCCATCGCTCCGATTCACAGGGTGTATGACAACGCTTTTCTCTAGCCTTTTTAGCTCGCCTTCCAGTTTATCTCAAAGCGCAAATGCGACGTTTCTGGCCTTGACAAAAACTGGTGTATAATTCTCTTAGAACAATGCTTGCTTGATAATTTTGTTGTTTTACTTTTCCGGGTTGCTTAGAAAACACTCCTGGGAACTTTTTTTTTCACCGCCTCTACCATGCTAGAGTCGCTTACATTCGTACCAAACAAACTTTTCCACCCAAGCCTGAGCCTTTGGAGCCAACTTCGTTACATCAGCAATGGCAGCTGGTTGCCGTGCTCCTTGACGATAATAACAGCGAGTCGGCAAAGACTGGTTTGCAATCGTAAAGCAAACGTTGCTTGCCCTTTTACGGGAACGGATTTTACGAGATGGATCGCACTTGACTTAAGGAAATGCGTTCAGCCTGGCTGAATGGTTCAGCCAGGAATGAAGTGACTAGGCAGCTCGAGTACCAATCTGTATGCAGAGGCCTTGTCTTTCTAGGTTTAGTTGGACTTCATATACAGAACGCACTGTATTGGAAACATGGTAAACATCTAATTCAGAGTCATTATCAGATCAGTGTACCAGGTTTACAGTCTTTAGTTCTCTGTGATTACTTGGACAATCTTCTGTAGATGGCTGATTGGTGAACAAATGTGACACTGGACGATATTTTACCCTCAAAGACGAGCCGTATGCGGCTTGCGACATCTTTCGCAGACTCGCTTGGCTTTCTTGAACTTCCGTAGTTTTCATTTCTTTTCGCTTCCCTTTCCTCTTATCGCTATGCCATGGAACGTCGCTTCCTTGTCTTCTCTATGAAGTAACGCCGTCTGACGGGCAGCCTGCTCCATTTTCAGGGCTATCTTTCTTGCACGACTTTTCGAAGAGTCAATCTTCTTCAGCAAATAAGGCGAGTTATGTTTCTTTGCGTCATGTGCCTGCCACTATCCTGTCTCGCAGTGCGTCTTGCAGAAACTGACCGAAATCGCACTTCCTTGGTAAATGCTTTAAGGCCACTATGAAGTTTTCGGCGCTTTCCGATTCCTCTTGTGCTCGCTTGTTAAACTTGCAGCGTTCGACAATCACCGCGGACTGTGAGCTATAGTGTTTCTTCAACCGCACTGTGACCTCTTCAAACCCTATTGCAAAAAGCAGCGCCCCCAGCGTGATACCAGTACGTTTTTTGGCGCTGGATCGCACTGGGAACACTGGTACACGCTGGGATTCACTGGCACTTCGGTGAGCGCACTGGGAAAGAGCTGGGTCGCACTGGTAGGGGCGCTGGCTTGGCCGCTGTGACGCTGGCGCGTACTGGGAAGCGCTGGAAACGCTGTAATTTTCACTGGAGTGCGCTGGTGCACACTGGAGCCTGCACTGTTTCTTCCAGTGCGGCATGCAAGTTTCTGTAGTGTATGAGGCGGAATGTTTCGGTATGTTTGAATATAGAATGTTTGATTCGATGGTACCAATGGATGCTACCCTAACAGGGGCCTGCTTACAGGTCCCAAACATTTTCACAACTTCTAGCTTGGCAGAGAAAGAGAATGAATGATAAGCGCAAGACATTATGTGATATATATGCGAAATCACCGTCATTTTTATTTTTCCATTTGGAATGCAGAAAAAAAATGCTTCAATAACACAAAGGAGCGAACGCTGATTATTTTGCTTTTTAGCTAGATTTTTTTTTTCCTTCTTATTCACGCAGATTCAATAACGGCGTTAATTCTTGCGGAGCACGTAGCAGCGATGAATGCACGTTTTGTGCATGCGCCGCACATATACCAGTCTAGCATCAGGGATTGGTTGTTGTAATGATTCCATTTTGCAGTGTTTATAAGTCTGGAGGCGCCGGTCCTACCAGAAACAGCAAATCGTTACATCGCCGCACAGTTGGCGAGAAGCAATTCAGCTCTGGCTTCGCAACCCCACCCAACGGAGGCCAGAAAAACAGCCGCCGTTCGATATCACCACACCGGAAACGCATCTCTGCCACTGTTTGTCCTTCCACTTACTTCCGCTGAACTTTAGTTAACCATTAGAAAGGTTCCGAAGCTTGAATGCAGAAACTTCAACCATCGCAACTGCGCTGCGCCGAGACCGGTCCTACCCAGCGAGACTCCCAGCGAGCGTTAGGCCTAGTGTGCCGGCCGTGTCCGTCTACATGTTACCGGCGCTTCGCGCTTTAAGTACACGCAATTCTAAAGCGTAAGAATGACTGTAAAGTACAGTTTGGACATTCGTTAACCTAAATTAACCATTTTTTCCTTGTGTACGGTGTCCGCACAAGGAGCGATGACCACCGAAGCGACGCGCTTTCAGCAACGCGCACAAGCTGTCACCGAAAGCTGCCGGCCGCGCTAGCCGGTACTTCTCGTGACTCTTATGTAAGAACGCATAATTTTCAGTCGGTAATTTGGTACGCCTTAGTGAACTAACATAGTGACATACTCATTTACCGAATTGTATTTTTTATTTAGTTGGGCGGTTTCTTAGTTATAGGTATCGATAGAACTGCAAATCTGTACACTGGCACGCCCGCTGTACTGGCGTATCGTCGCTTGCGCGATAACACTACTCAATACTCAATCATGTACGCACCTGTTTATCTAACTAGTCATCATAAAACCTCTGTAAATGTTGACCAGTAGCAAGAGCGAGAAACGGCTATTAAAAAAATCGGCAGTAACAGCCAGCAAACAGTGCCTGCTCTACGTGTATTTCATATTTTTCGTAGTTAACATGTGAATTCTTAAAGAAACTTAGCGCTCTTGCCATTATCGGCATGTCATTCGGTACCGGCCGCCGTTCGTTTGTGTCTAATAAAGACGCAGTTGTTCTTTGGAAAGGAAGATCGCGTCTATCGTGACTGTGCGACATGTAAACATGAAGCCGAACCGTGTGTTTGTTGGTTAAATAGTTGTTTTACGCACAGTTCAGCATGTTCCGGCGTGGAAGAAGCCGTATCGAACGGCTGTGTTCGAAGATGCTTTCTGCTGGGAACAGCGTATCGGCCGCAGGCCGAGGATCATCGACTCCGTTTCTTGATGAAGATTCAAGCTACAAAGTCGTCCTGCCACGTCTACCAACCGGTAACGATGTTTTGAATTCCGTCTTCCTTCATGCCGACTTGAGTGGTAGACCGTACCGTGCCCCCAGACTTCCGTGACGCACTGCTTGAAGTGGTGACCACAGCGGACATCATCGGTGTCGGACAATATCAAATGAGCCATGTATGGATGGTTACGTGTGCAAACAGCATGGCGAAACAGAAACTCGTCACCCGTGGTGAGCTCCGTGTAAAAGGTCGGAAGTGCATGGTGCTAGATCCAGAGACGAAGAATGTTAAGCTAAAGCTTCTTTGGCTTCCACCTCATCTTGAGCCACAACGTGTTGAAGAGGCGTTCCAAGCTTACGGTGTGGTGAAGTCCGTTGAGAGAGAGGCATGGAGGTGTGCTGGAATGGAACAGTGGATGACAACAAACAGAGACGTTGCCTTGGAGCTCAAGGACACCATCACTGTGAGCTCAATACCACATATTATGTCTATATACGGTCACCAGTGCCTTGTACTCATTCCCGGTAGGCCTCCGCTGTGTCTTCGTTGCAAGCGAGTGGGGGCATGTCCGTCGACAATGCAAAACGCCGAGGTGCTTGCAGTGCCATCGATTTGGTCATTCGTCGGATGCCTGCGTGTCGACTTACGCCAGCAAACTTCGTTCTGGCCAATCTAGCGCAGAAGAGCAGCATCTGGATCACCTCATGGATGCTACTGAGGTGGTTGATGCGACAGGAGAAACAGCGGCAGAAGCAGTAGGTGGCTCAAAGGAAGCTGAACATATGTCCAAGGAGGCCATCCCCAGCACCCACAATAGCGTTACTAAGGACGTCAATGAAGACACGAGGGAAGAGATTGCTGCAAGAGAACATCAGCTGGACGATCTTAAAGAAAAGCCTCCTGATGACGGGGAAGAGGAGGCTATGGATAGCAGTCAGACAAGGAAGCGTCAGGCGCCGGGCAGCGATGAAGCATCAACGAGTGCGTCAGACACGACAGAGCAAGTGTCCTCATGTGGTCCACGTGTCATCTCCTTTGGGGACCGAGGCACGCGCCGCCTATGCCAGCGTCCTCAAGAAAGTGCTGCTAAAAAGTGCAGAGGAGGTAAAGCCACGGGTTGCCCTGTGGCTAAAGGCGAACAACAAAATCTTTAAGTGAGCAAAATGGCTACCGTATTTACCTTTCCCATGTGTGTAGCGACACTCAATGTACGTGGCCTCAGAAATGTAAGGCGTCAGTGGCAGTTGCGCCACGTGCTTGAGCAGTACAGCATTGACGTAGCTGCAGTGCAAGAGACTAAGATTTCGTCTGCTAGTGATGCCAACCTCGCACTAGAAGTTTTTAGAGACTATGATGTGTACATTAGCCAAGCACGTGGTGCTTCTGCTGGATGCTTTTTATTAGTTAGAAAGCGGTTGAATCACACTTTGATGTCGCTGCATGTTGATGGGGAAGGCCGCCTTATTTGTTGTGATCTTTCTTTTCATTCCCATAATTGGAGGTTCGTCTGTGTCTATGCTCCCTCTAAAGTAAATGATAGGAAGGCCTTTTTCCTCTCTTTAGCTTCACTGCTGAACACTGACAGAAATTTGATAGTGTTGGGAGACTTTAACTGTGTTTGTGACGCTAGCGATCATTCATATATAACGAATCGTTATGATGCAAGTGCTGCCTTACTGCAGCAAATAATGAATGACCACAACCTAATAGACGTGGGAGCGCATGCGCCTTCCTCAGTGAGGTTTACCCACTTTCAAGGCGTCTCTCATGCTCGACTAGACCGCGTGTATGTATCTATAAGCCTATGGTCTCACATTCATAACTATGATGTAAAGCCCATATTTTTCACAGACCACTGCTTAGTAACCGTTTCATGGGGCCCCCCAAAAATTTCGTAAGGTTCCTCTAAACTGGGAACTATGGAAGCTTAACGTACAGCTGTTGAACGAGGATTGTTTTGTAAAAATAGTCAAAGAATTGATACATGAGGTAACGCAATGTCGACAACTGCCAATTTTCGCTCAATGGGAAAGGTTCAAAGAAAAAGTTAAGTATCAGGCGATTAGTATTTCATGCGAGATAGCTCAAAGAAAAAATTCTGAAAAACGTTACCTTTACGATTTACTTCATAAGCTCCATGCTTTTGAAAGTCAGGAGCCGGGATTGTATGTTGATGAGATAAATTTGGTTCGAGCACAGATACAAAAACACGATACAGAAGTATACAGAGGGGCAATGATTCGTTCCCGTGTTACTCATTTCACTGAAGAGGAACCCACGAAAAAAGCTCTTGGGGATGAAAAGCGATATGCACTTTCCAAACAGATACTGCAAATTGAATCACGTGGTTCTATTTGCACAGAGACATCTGAAATAAGAGTCGCATTCGAAGAATACTACAAAACTCTCTTTACTGCGGCTGAGCTTCAGGAGAATTATGAAGATAAAGCTGACCAATTTATTGCCCTTGTGCCCCAATTACAAGAGGATGACCGACTCACTGTTGATGGGCCCATCACTAGGGAAGAAATTAGGTTTGCGATAAGAACGTTGCAGAAAAACAAAACTCCGGGCCCAGATGGTCTTAATGCAGAATTTTACATAGCATTTCAGGAACATCTGATTCCTTTTCTTGAGCAACTTTTTAAAGAGGCCTATGAACGTGGTGAACTTCCTCCTTCTTTCTATCAGGGCCATACAACATTAATCCCAAAAAGTTCTGATCCTGAAGCATTAAAGAGAGTTAACGGATATAGGCCTATATCGTTATGTAACGTCGATTACAAAATATTTGCGAAATTACTCACAAATCGGCTGCAGACAGTGATCACTAAATGTGTAGGGGACCACCAAACCTGTGGAATTCGAGGTCGCTCGATACAAACAAATATCCATATAGCACGGTCAGTCCTTGAGTGCATCGACGGTAGTATAGACCAAGTAGCCCTTCTTCAAATAGACCTCGCTAAAGCCTTTGATAAGGTACAGCACGCTTTCCTATTCCGGCTTCTAAGACACCTGCAGTTGGGTGATGTACTGTACAATGGTATTTCACTCTGTTATAAAAAGTGCACAACCAGACTAATTGTAAATCGCACACTTTCGAATATAATAGAGTTAAATTCATCCGTACGTCAGGGATGTCCGCTCTCACCTTTGCTCTTTGCTATATACCTGGAACCACTATGTTTAAGTGTGCTTCTAAATTCAGGCATTAGAGGATACCAATATGAGGCTCAAGAAATAAAGTTCTAGCTTATGCCGACGACATTGCCTTCTTTTGCGTCGATAAACCCAGCGTTGAAGAAGCAGTAGCCACTACTTTACGTTTCTGTGAAATCGCTGGCGCCAGCATAAACTTTGATAAAAGCAGCGGATTCTGGCTGGGCATGTGGGCTCAAACTCCGTCGGTGTTCTCAAATATCCATTGGAATGCGACTCCTATGCGGTATCTTGGTGTGCCTCTTGATAACTATCGCAATAGCGGCCCACATTGGACATCCGCGATAACTACTATACGTCGAAAGGTGTCAACATGGCAAGGACGAGATCTTTCCATTTTTGCGAGAGCGCAAGCATGCAACATATTTCTTGCCTCAAAACTTATTTATGTTCTGCAGGTGTTGCACTGCTCTCGTGTGCACATTCAAGCCTTTCACAGGATATTTGCTTCTTTTATTTGGTGCTCTTCATGGGAACCCATGAAAAGAGACAACCTTTTTCTTCCACTTGGAAAGGGTGGCCTCAGCCTAGTTCATTTGTTTGTGCGACAGTTGGTGTTGCGATTTTTTTACCTTAAGGACGTGCGTCACCCCTTTCTTTTAGCGGTTCTTCGAAACCGTCTATGTTACCACCTCCCTTTCATTTATGTCACAACAAACGTTGCTAAAGAATCGCAGTTGTGGGGATTCCTAAAAGAAATTGTCGATACTGTCAACTTTTTGAAAGCCAGGTTTACTTTAGAGTATTTATATAATATTGACAGAACAACGCTAACCGCTGCACTTTTGAACAGCCTTTTCCCTGAACCTGTTTATCGACTACCATATTCGCTTTTGTCTGGTCATGATGTATTATTCCGTGTACGTAGAATGTGTATATCTCCAGCAGCTAAAACGTTTTTCTTTAAGCTACACACCTCCACTCTACCAGTGAAGACATGGCTTAATGAAAAATCAATATATGTGCCCTGGACTGTAAATTGTAGACTCTGTAATCAACCTGAGACGATAGAGCACTGTTTCATCCATTGTCGTGACGCATTTTATTTTTGGGACATTCTAAAGAGAACAATCAGAAAAGACCTCCCTATCACAGCTCATGGTATTAGGTTCCTCCCTTTCAAAAAGAGCCTCACCAATAATACACCATATGATCTGTTTATGTTATTAGGACTTTATTCGCTGTGGAAAAGTCGCATGATTGACAGACACGCCGAGCCACCACGATCGACGAGGTCTGTCTTCCGAGAAGAAGCTGCTCAAGTGCGCAGTGTTGTTGAAACCTTTGACCCCGTTCCAGAGTGGCTTGCACTTCTAGACGCTTGTGTGTGTTTGCCTGACTTTTGAAGTGCCTCCTACTGTTTGGAACAACGTAGGCGTTGTGCATGTTAAAACAATTCTAATGTGACGAATTATGTTGTGCGTAGTTCGCAACAATTACAGGTAATGATTCCATGCATTAAAGAGAAAAAAAAAAATTCCGGCGTGGCGTAGTGGGTAGAACACTGAGTTCGGAATCAGGAGGTGGTAAGTTCGAATCCTGTTGACGGAGACTTTTTTTTTTCATATGGCCTTTTTCTTTCTTTTTTTTTTTATTGCGTTAATGCGTTCTATATCACTTCTTGCACTAATATATTTATTTATGGCACATAGGCACCGCTATTTCAACGCTGTAGAGCCGTATTGCGCGGGAGTACCAGCGCCTCCCAGTAAAATGCCGCTCCAGCGTCCCAGTATCCAGCGCGATACTGGGCCCATAATCCGGCATGGCACTGGACGCTGGTACCCAGCGGCGCTGGGTTTTGCAATAGGGAAGGACTTGTCCCCAGGAACACAGCGTACTACCAAACTTTTGAGGCGGTCGTACGTTCGTGGTCCTATCACGTTCGAGAATACTGCGATCTTCTTTCCTCTTTGATATAATTTGCAGTGACGAAGCGCTCGAGACGTCGTCTAGCTTTCTTAGTCGTGCTATTGTTCAGTAAAAAGTGCAATATATTTATCGGGTTATTCTCCCGACGACTGCGTTGACTCTTAGGAAAGGCGGTGCCGCCGAATGCAGCCTTACCGCGCCATGGTTGCCGTTGTTTTCTGTTCCGTGGTTGTCGACCGCCGATCGTCCGCATAGTGCTTCGCTACTGAACTTTTACAAGGGGCATGTCCCACCGTCGTCGCCAGTGTTATAACGTGAGAAACAGGCAGCATTCCAAGAAGCAGCTCGTAAGTTTGTTAGAAGGCGCACCATATATTGGCGCAGAACTACCTGATCGGTCGCACATGAATGCGCGCACTGGATTTGCAGTGATATGTAACGTCACGCTACAACACCGAGATAGAGAAAATTCCACGAGGACAGGTTCACCCTGAAGTCACATGGTGAATAAAAGCACCCCCCCCCCCCCCAAAAAAAAGGCAGCATTCATCGCATATTGAAGATCCTAGGATACACAAATCAAACAACATGACGAGACCTAACTGTGTATGCTTGCTAAAGCTTCGGTCACTGTGTTTTCATTTGGCTTGACCAAATCAGTTGTAGTTGCTTCAGTGTGGCGATAATAAATAAATAAGTCATGTTTGGTGGTAAAGCCATAAATAATGTAATTTAAATTGTGACATGGAAAAGTCGTGTTGAATTTAACAGCGACAGTGTCAGGAAAGAAGGAGAAAATACTATAAGGCGCATACGCAAATATTCATCCCGTTCAAAAAGAAGACAGCCAAGTAACTGTTTTTGTACCACAAACATTTAGTATAGGCTGATGATAGTGTTTCATATCATTGAAATGGGCCTTAGAAATTGTGCATGTTGCACGTTTGCCGTGTTGATGCCGCTGATATTGCAGGTAGCATTCATGCACGTCATTACAGATCACCTACTTGACACATTGCTGTCAAACTATGGACATGTCTATCCAAGAACGTAGATGTCTCCTTGGGTAGAAGCTCCTCCTTCTCCTGACTAAAATGAACCACTAGGTGCACCTCAGCCAGTTAGAGTAGTGCGTTGAAACCTTGATTTGAGGTGTGCTACCATTGCTTCTTTGTCAGGGTTGTCATAGTCCTCAGACATGCATCGCTGTGGCTGTTGGGTGCTCAGCTGCTGGTTCTCTCTGTGTGAGAAAGCTTCACACCTCTAGCAGCCGGTGACATAAACTGAAAAAAATACCGCCATGTAGTTGTGTACAGTTGGAATATGCTGAATATTTGTATCTAATTTCGCGTGACCATTAAATTATTTGTTGCTTAACATACAGGCAAACTTGGTAACAAACGTAGTATATTAAACTGTACGATCTATGTTATGCTAAGATTTGAAAAAGGAAGAAATAATATAAATAAAAGAGGATGCACTGGTTTAGAACATGCTCTTGTGCACATCAACATATTGCGGCTGCTTCTCTTTGCTTTATTTCACTACTATGCTGTGAAAATCTGAAGTCAGGCCTTTGATACAGATGGTTACGTACGATATGTAGGTCCTGTCATGACTTGGTGAGCGGTGAAGTGCCCCTTTTCGGATTTGCTCATCCTGCACTTCCAGCATTGTTTTGCTGTTCTGTCAGAGGCTTGCTTTCTCGACACCTTCTTGTTAAAATGCAGAACAGCGAGTCTTGTCCTGGAATGCAGGTGAAACGTCAGCAAATGCATTCCACAATCTTCGCAGTAAAACCACACTTTGCTATCACTCCACATGGCGAAATTGCAGAGCTGGGCAAAGATACTTTGAAATTGTATCGCGATACGATACAATATACTCAGGCAAAAAGTATTGAAGATACAGATACAAGATACTACCACAAAAATTGTATCCGATACGATACTTGCCAATTGTATCTTAATATACTGCGATACATTCGCAGAATTGTTGTTATAGAACCAAATAATGTAGTAGCAAACTCCTATGCAGAAAAAAAACCTGCTGTGAAAATTTTTTAAATGTGGCCAATTTCATTTTAATAATAAGCTTGTTCGTATCTCAAAAGTTTTGTCCTTCTTGGTCAAAGTAATTTAGTTTACTTCCGAAGAACTTATTAGAGTTTGTTTTGCTGCTTAACTGGAGAACTCTGCAGACACTTCGCTGACAGCCGTTCTTGCTTGCCGACCAGCTAGCGGGTTGCCATCTAACCACACAAGCTTCAATAAGAAGCCTTCACACGATGGCGCTAATACCGGTGTGTACTTTTACCTTGTCCATAAAAGACCGCTTATGCAATACCGAATCACCGGTGCAGATAAGCAACAACGCTTGTAGCGAACGTTTGTGACGCAATGTGTATATAGACCTAAGCAGAGCACATAAAGCTACTATTACTTTTCATATTCTTCTTATATGCTGGCGTAAACCGTTCGTTATCTATATACTACCTAACGTGAAATCAATTTTTCTCCAGCGAGAGAACATGTGCACCCCAGAAACGCCTCAGATCTGTTATATTGTCACGTGATGGTCACTATGAAGAAAGCGGCAGTCACTCCGGTAGAGATGAAACTCATTATTAGGTTAACTTGTGCACTTGTGCCCAGAAAACTAAGTAACTCGAAGTACGAGCAAAGCGCGCTGCACTCTGATAGCGGCAATAAATGTCCTTGGCTTTCGGCAATCTGATCATCCGCAGAAACCGTCTTGTTTTATACATCAGTGATCGCACCTTCCAGCGTTATCGCTGGTGATTACGCGTGTACTGCGCGTAATCTGAATAATAATTCTTGAGTTTCTACGTCCTAAAACCACGATATGATTATGAGGGACGCAGAAGTGGGGGGGCTTCGGAAATTTTAACCATGTGGTGTTTTTTAACGTGCAATCAAATCTTAGTACATGCGCCTCTAGCATTTCGCGTCCATTGACATGCGGCCGCCGCAGCAGGATTTGCGCGTAATCTTAGCAGAACAATCTGAGACAATCTCGAAGTTTACGAAACATTGCGGGGTGGCTTGCGCCGAGCGGTGATAAGTTTTTGTGGTTTAGACCCGATCACAGCAAAATGAAAAATATAAGAGCGCGTGGGAGTGTAGTTGCACAAACCTTCGCAGGACAACGCCGCTATTCACGCTATTGCCGCCTATAGCTCTGATTACCTGGCAATTAGTAATAGTAAAAAACAGGGAGGCCTAAAAAAGAAAAAAAAGAACAATTATAACTAAGCTAGAAAAGCCATTCTGTTTCAAGCATTCGTAGTGAATAAGTTCAGATAAACTATACAGGTGGCACTCCTAATAGCTATGACAACTAAGCATGAAGTATCGTGAACTTACCTGTCAAGGTAAGACCATAAATAAAAATCAGTGCCTATGGAAAATTGCCTGAAATGGTTCGTTGGGATGTTCATAAGAAAAAGGGACCATTTGATATAACAATGTTTCTCTAATACTCCTTTTAAGATCTTTAAGATGGCCCCTAATTATTCCCATTATTATAATGCAAACTGAATTTGGTCGTTTTAACAAGCAGTAAGCAGAATGTTTGGTGCTGTATACTGAATGCACGTCAACCTAATGACATAGTTGTTTCTCAAATCGCCTTGGCAGAAGAGTAAGTTCAAGTGAATATAAATGTGTAAACAGTAGCAGAAATAAAGCATAGTTAAAAGTAAGGATAAACCAGAGAGCTTATTTTGGCTGCTCTTTAGAAAAGACATATTGAAAGAAAGAAAGAAAGCCTTTATTTCTTCTGTAACACTACAGAAAGGTGGCAAGAGCAAAAGGCACCAAGGCCTGACAGAGGCTCCTGCTCCGTTCACAGATTTCGCTGCAGCGAACAGATTATTTGCACGATAAAGACATGTGGAACATTACCATCTTATAACGTAACACAATACCACAGCAAATTAACACGAAGCAATAACACATATATGCAAAAGCTGAACACAATGTACAATTCAAGTTGCTATCTTGCATACTCGAAATTTAATTGCATTAACGCCCATCACTCAAGAAAATACCAGGGTAATATTCGGAAATAAATGAGAATTGGGAGGATAACTTGTGAAATCAAAATTGAGAAGATCAGATTTCAGGTCATTAACATGGGTAAAAAAGTTATACGAAATGATTTTTTTAATGATGTGTCACGAACATCAGTACACTCCAGTAATAGCACACTTTGTGAAGATATTGAATTCACCAGACCGGGAAAAAAACAGTTCAGAGCCCTAGGTAATGTATGTGATGCAAGAGAAAGACAACTGAGATAGCACGTGTGCTAACAATCATACTTCCAAGAGCTCTGTGAATAGAAATAGCAGGAAGAAAGCGTCATGGTATGCCAAGATGTCATCTGATAGATAAATGCTTGTTCTAGAGAGCGGCATCAGAATTTGTGTGGTCATCGCAGCACGCATATGGAAAGCGCCGCTTGCAAGTGGCTAAGGGTAAGTGTCATGGCTCTGACACAACTAAAGAGGGGAAAAAATTGAGAAAAAGAAAAGGCACGTGGGAATTCACGCGAACGTAGTTTATGTCGAGACTGCGCCAGCTCTGTAATGTTGCTCTGCTCCATCAAAAAGGACGCGCACACCTCATCGCCTTCCCTCACTGATGTAGTCGGGCGGAAAGATAAAATGATGTCACTGCCCTTAGTTTTATTCAGTACCAGCCTGAGAAGCGCAGTTAGGTCAGCGATTAATGTTTCGCACGGTAGCGTTGCGATCGCAGTATTTTGTGTCTTAAGATGCACGATACATTATCGAATGTAACCGAAATACAGATACAGATACTCGTCTTGCGAGACGTATCGCGATACAAATACAAGATACCGAAAGAGTATCCAAGATAGTATCTAAGATACATGTATCTTCGATACTGCCCAGCCCTGCGAAATTGTAGTTAAATTTGGCGCGAAGCAGGTGAGCAAGCTCTTAAATGTCTCCAGTGAGGGGAGTTTTGACATCTGGGGACAGATGACGCAGGTCATTCAGCAGGCGTGAACATTACAGGATGGCACGCATTTCGCGGAATGCCAGCGAGCCTGCTAGAAGAGAGGGTGTAAACATTTTAGACAGGGACATTTTCGAATGCCAGCGGCCCATCTTGTCTGAATATTAGTATGTATGAAAGTAAAATTCAGTGAGGTCACATTGATGCTGTGTCACCCCAGTTTGTCGCAATCACAGCGACATGTAATGACGTGGATAAGAAGTTTCTACTCTGGAAGGCGTAATCTTTTTGTGGTCGAAATGCTGAGGG
>JALIZH010022524.1:0-35043 GCA_030522465.1 Rhipicephalus appendiculatus
GCGCCGCACCCAACTCGCTGACCGGCGCACCGTCTTGGACGTCAGGGACTTGTTTTTCGTTGAGCCGCGAAGAGCAGCGGAAGGGAGTGTCGCTGCCGAAGTTGGCTCTTTGTTGAATACCGAGGCGACGGCAGGTATGCGGAAATCCGCAGTGAGCCCCGAACTTTTTGGCTGCAAACGCTCGGCATGAGAATGGAGGCAAGATGCGTTCCCACGGAAAGAGCTGCACGTGCACGAGCCGCCTACGTGGGCACCTTAAACAGGTTGTCTAGTTTGATTAATGGAGAACCCTCCCCCAATTAAAAAGGGGCGTCGTAAATATTTTGAGGGCGGAGTTTGCGACAGTGGAATGCGCATGATTGGACCCATGTGGATGGTCCCTTTTTCCCCAGGAAGAGAGTGAGGGGACACGAAGGGCATTTAAGCGCAGGCTATCGCCCTGCTAATCAGTCTAGCTGCTTGACAAGCATGGAGTAGAAGTAGATCAACGAGTATCTCTCCTAGAAGTTTTTAGTGTGCGCTTTGTATCGGCTGGCCACCTAAACTTAGCTGTTCGCCTAGTTGAGACACGTCTGCAACGTAGGCATCGGGACTTCAATCTCAGGTTAGCTCAACCTGCCTGAGATCTCCTTCAAGCGCTAACTCCCGGAAACATCGGCGTTGCAACTCGGACCCACCGACATTGGAGTCGTGCCAGATATCTTCGGGACTTCTCGCATCCGATCGTCGTGGACGCAACGCTGCCAGGTCATCACACGTATGCTTCACCTGTTTATATCATCGAACTTTCCCGCCCTTATTGTTTATTTCATTCCATCGTTTGTTTTAGCGTTAATTGACCTTGTGTAGTTTTTTGTAAGCTCATTGTTTGATTCTATTTGTTCATTGTTAGTTCTCTTGAAGTGTTGTAGTTAGAGCGCTTGTGCCGCAATAGCTCAATTAGAGCTGTTGTTTTGTCCAAATACTTCTCTGATCTCTTCACTGTTTCTACTTGCGTACGGAACGACCGAACCCGCTGTCATTCCCGTCGCCGACTTCGCGCTGGCGACGCTTGAATACAGCAAAAACCGTAACACATGTGCTGTTGCATAGAAATCGGGGATGTTGATGCTACAACAGAAGAATTCTGGGCAAAACATTTTCTGTATTAACCGTCAGCTTTGACGTTGCTTCTCTTTGCTGCAGATGATGTGTACCAGCACCCAAGCAGAATCACAAGCTGGTGTAATGAAGAAACGGCCACAACGACAGACACCAGATATAATAAAATATTTGTCGGATAAGGCCTGTGACCTAAGTAAAGTCATTTCGAAGCAAGGTGCACTTCGCGTGTCTCGGCGCTGCCTGCCTTTTGAGCTTTCGTTAGTTGTTATCGCAGCCAAACACAGCGCCGTGGTAGCCTGTCGACCTGTTCTCGTCCGATATTCCGATTTTAGGCAGCACAACTGCTTTAGCGCGTAAAAAAAATGGAAACACATTGACCTCTTACGCGCCGCGCATGCAAAACGCGGCAATCCCCACACACCAGCGGCGGTGGACGAACGGCTGGTGGAGAGAGAGAGTGACGAAAATGCACCGGTTCGAGGCTACGCTCCTCCTCTCCGTGAAAAAGGTCTATAGATCAATCCACTTGAGAGTCCTCCAGAACTAGAGCCCCGAAAAAAACTGCTCTGCAATCCCATCAAATGCAAGAAGGCTTGCCACAACTCTGCGGGACTGCTCGGCTTCTTGGTTCTTGGGACTTACCAGCGTTTCCCGGTCATCCGTATGCCAGCTTTTGTTTACTTTTGAACTTTTGTTATAGTTAGCCGCTGTTAAGCATATGCTTTTGAACTGCTAGCGATCGAATTGCGACGCGTGCTGTCCTAATTCTTGTGTCCGTTGTTAATTTCTCCCGACTTGCATTGCGCCCTAAGCACTGATCGTTCCCAAATATATGTGTGCTAGTTTTTTTTTTTTTGTCATTCTATATATTATTCTGTGCACCAATGTGGAGCTTATACATCTCCTTCTTTTTTCCCCCCGACTCCGACCCACTTACTGTGCATGCTTTCGTAGCGGGTGAACGAATGTTTATGAAACTCTGGAAAGGAAAAAAAAATACAAACTTGGAGGACACTCGTGCTTCGCGATCAAGAGTAGAACGCGATTCACAGCTTTCAGCTACGGTGGTGCCGCCACACGGCAATCGGTGGAAGCCGTGATGCGGTAATAGAACGAAAACTTGGCCCGGCGACATCGTGCGAGTCGTGCATCGTCGTCGTTGAGACCAACAACTTCTTGCGCGTGCGGCACCTGAATTACGATGGATTTTGTCGGTGCAAGATTGTGGAACCTTCGAGCTTCAATAATGGGCAAATAATATAGTATGTGCAATCACGTGTGCTGCGGACTGCAATGCTCAAACCGCATCGTGCAAGGCGTCGTAAGCGTGCTTGGATTTCTTTCCGGCTAGCGACGGAAAAAGGAATGGGCTCTCCAACTGCACATCGTGAAACTTGTCACAATAACATTGTGGTTACCAGCGTGCACTTGAAATTGGCTGTGGCTTCTGGAACAGAACAGCATTGCTCGGATATTATGCACCAAAACCAGGATATGATGAGACACGCCGTAGTGAGAAGCTCCGGATTAAATTTGACCACTTGGGGTTCTTTAACGTGCCCTTAAATATAAGCACACGGTTGTTCTTTGGCATTTAGCCCCATCGAAATTCCGCTGCCGTGGCCGGGAATCGAGCCCGTGTCCAGCAAACTCAGCAACACGGCACTTTGCGTGCTGTGCTACCACGGTGGGTAATCCTGAGGCACAACAGGCGAGTGCTCTTGTTCGTTTTTTTTTCTTTTTTGGTTTACAATAACACGGTTAATACAACTATGTTAGCAACAACTTGTGGGTTTGAGCGAGTCGGTTCATGATGCGAATACATAGAAGCAGCGCGAAAAAACGAACAACAAGGAACACACACAACAGGACTAGCGCTGTACTGCCGACTGAATGTTTCAGTTGGCAGTACAACGCTAGTCCTGTTGTGTGTGTTCCTTGTTGTGGTTCGTTTTTTCGCGCTGCTTCTATTTATTACAACTGTGGCGGCAGCCAAGCCAAGCCGCCAGGCAGCGCCACCCTCCGCTGCTCTCCGGAACCTCCAGAGAACCCGAATAAAACCAGTTGATGTTTGGGATCCACACCGCGCGGTTGTGTCTGCTTCTCCCGCGCGTACACGCGTCCCAACAGTGGTGACCCGGACGAGGCTTACCGCCTTTTTCAAGCGATCGACGCCATAGAGACTCCCCCTGACGCACCGGCCATCTCCGCCGTCGACATCAGGCTCCCGCCGTTTTGGACAGCGGACCCGCAGCTATGGTTCCTGCAGGTGGAGTCCCAATTCACCGCTCGTCGTATTGCCGCTGAGCTAACAAAGTACCACCACGTGGTCGCTAGCCTCCCACCGGCAATAGCGAGCGAAATACGCGATCTGCTGGTCGCTCCACCTGCAGAGAACGCGTACACAACGCTCAAACAGCTGCTCATCAGCCGCCTCACGCCGTCGGAGCCTCAGCGACTGCAGCAGCTGCTGCACGACACCGAGCTCGGGGACCGGACGCCCAGCCAATTGTTGCGCCACATGAGGCAGCTGTTGCACACGGCCGGCGCAACCACCACCGATGCCGACAGCAGACTGCTTCGCGAGCTGTTCCTACAGCGACTTCCGGTCAACGTGCGCATGGTCCTCGCTTCGGCTGCCGACAAACGCCTGTCTCAACTCGCCGAGCTCGCGGACTCGGTGCTGGCGGTCGCTCCGCCGTCCGTCGCGGCGCTACAGCCAGACATCGCCGGCCGCGCGCCTACGACCGCACTGCATGACATCCGGGAGCAGATATCCTGCCTCACCGATACCGTCGCAGCGATGCAGGCCCGCAGCACTCCCGCGGAGCGCCAGCGCCCAGCAGCGCAACAGAGAATCTGCTGGTATCACAGGAAGCATGGCAACGCTGCTCGCAAATGCATTCCTCCTTGCGACTATGCGGGAAACGGGAGCGGCCGGCACTGAGGACGACCAGTGTCCCAGATGCCCCCCGAACGTCGTTCATCAGTGTTTTTCCTCACCGACCGCGACAGTGGCCTTCGATTCCTCGTGGACACCGGCGCTGAGGTGAGCGCGTTGCCGGTTGGGTCCACCGATCGCCGTGTCCCCAGTGCGTCCCCCCTTCAGGCGGTCAACAACACAACCATCGCCACCAACGGACATCGCTCGCTGCCACTCGATTTAGGCTTGAACAGAACGTTCCGGTGGGTTTTCATCGTGGCAGCAGTGAAGTTCGCCATCTTGGGTGCGGACTTTCTTCGGCATTTCGGCCTTCTCGTCGACGTGCGCAACCGCCGCCTTCACGATCCCGTATCGCAGGCAGCTGTGCAAGGCAATCCCTCGCAACACCCTCCGCTGAGCCCCACTCTGCTCGGGCCGTCCGGTGCAGAACGTTTTACTCGCATTCTGCAGGATTTTCCCGAGTTGACGAGGCAGCCGCCAGCCAGCGCCGCGGCGAAGCACGAGGTACGCCACTACATCGCCACCAGCGGCCCACCCGTGCACGCGCGGCCTCGCCGTTTGCCTCCAGAGAAGTTGAAGGTCGCACGACAGGAATTTGAACATATGATGGAGCTAGGGATCATCAGACCCTCGTCGAGCGCCTGGGCATCCTCACTTCATATGGTGCCAAAGTCAACGCCGGGACACTGGCGACCATGCGGGGACTACAGGGCGCTGAACCAGGTAACGACTCCAGACAGATACCCGGTACCACACATACACGATGTCACGACGAGGCTTCACGGTGCCACTATCTTCTCGAAGATCAACCTGGTGCGGGCATACTATCAGATTCCCGTTGCCCCGGAGGACGTCCCGAAGACCGCCATCGCAACGCCTTTCGGACTTTTCGAATTCCTCCGAATGACATTCGGACTCCGAAACGCGGGTCAGACATTCCAGCGGTTCATGGACGGTGCTATACGCGGCCTCAACTTCTGCCACGCCTATCTTGACGACTTGCTAGTCGTCAGCAGCACTCCGGAAGAGCACGTGAATCATCTGCGCATCGTCTTCCAGCGCTTGGTGGAGCATGGCGTGGTCGTGAACATGGCCAAATGCGAGCTTGGTGTGCGACAGCTCTCGTTCCTTGGACACGTCATCTCCGCCTCAGGCGTTCTTCCTCAACCCAACAAGGTTGAAGCCGTGCAAGGATTTCCGCAGCCGACCGCCAAGCGCCAGCTTCGGGAATTTCTGGGTTTGGTAAACTTCTACCGCCGTTTCATTCCCCGCTGCGCCCAGATCCTTCAACCTCTTCCACGACCTGCTGGCCACTTCACGGAAATGGCTCAGACACCCTCTCCTGGTCTCAAGAAGCAAAAGAAGCCTTCTGCGAGGTCAAGGACGCTTTGGCAAACGCCGCACTGCTTGAATACCCCAGGTCCGGTGTCCCGCAGAGCGTAGTGGTGGATGCCTCCGATACAGCCGTTGGGGCTGTATTACAGCAGCTCGTTGGGGGGAATCTGGCGCCCGATTTCCTTCTTTTCGAGGAAGCTAACGCCTACCGAGCGCCGCTACAGCACCTTCGGGAGGGAACTGCTGGCCGTGTACGCTGCCATACGACATTTTCGCCATTTCCTGGAAGGTGTAGAGTTTTTCGTCCTCACCGACCACAAGCCGCTTACTTATGCATTGCGCTCGCTAAGCTCCGACGGTGCAACGCACACAGCACGTGAACGGCGCCAAATGTCCTATATATCAGAGTTCACGACTGATATCCGCCACGTCAAAGGCGGCGACAACGAGGTAGCGGACGCCCTCTCACGGAATCCTGTGAACGCCATCATGCCCACACTCCAGGTTGATTTTCCCGCTTTGGCAGCCGCTCAACGTGAAGTTGACGAACTGAAACACCTGTTGACCGCGACCACTGCCCTGACTCTTGAGTGGATCCCAGTTCCCGGATCCGAGGACAAGGTTTGCTGTAACACAAGCGTCAGTAGAACTCGCCCGTTCGTGCCCGCGAGCCTCCGTCGCCATGTGTTCGAGTCCTTGCACAGACTGTCTCATCCGGGGATTAGAGCCACCCAAAGACTGATGACGGCAAGATTTGTCTGGCCGGGCGTAAATCGGGACGTCCGACGCTGGGCACGTGAATGTGCAGCTTGCCAGCGCTCTAAGATACAACGACATACCTCGACAGCACTGGGAACACTCCCCACTCCGGATTCTCGCTTTGATCATGTCCACCTGGACATCGTCGGCCCACTGCCACCCTGCCACGGAAAGGCTTACCTGCTGACCTGTGTCGACAGGTTCACCCGCTGGGCGGAGGCCATCCCTATCGCGGACATCACTGCCGAGACGGTTGCGAGTGCTTTCCTGTACCACTGGGTAGCCCGTTTCGGAGTACCTTCCACGAATAACAACAGACCGCGGCCGACAATTCGAATCAGCCCTTTTCACTGCCATCAGTCAGCTCATGGGCACCTCACGCATACGCACGACGGCGTACCACCCCATGAGCAACGGCATGGTGGAGCGCTTTCACCGCCAGCTGAAGGCTGCGCTCACGGCAACCGAGGAACACAACTGGGTGGAGGCCCTACCACTCGTTCTTTTGGGTATAAGGTCCACCTTGAAAGAGGACATTGGCTGCTGCGCCGCTGAGCTGGTCTACGGCACGACACTCAGGCTGCCGGGAGAGCTCTTTGCGCGCGGCTCAGAGGAGGCATCCATAGCTTGCAGCGACTATGCACTTCGCCTACGCAACGTCATGAGCAAACTGCGCGCGGTACCTCCACGGCCCCCAGGGTCGCGTGTGGTGCACGTCGACCCACAGCTCACATCGTGCCCATATGTGTTTGTACGACACGACGCGGTTCGGCGACCTCTCCAGCCACCCTATGATGGGCCGTTTCAAGTCCTCCGCCGTGACAACAAACAATTCACAATCAAGAGAAGCGGCCGTGAGGAGGTTGTGTCGTTGGACCGCATCAAGCCAGCACACATGGACCGTGACGACGCCGTGTTGCCTCCACTAAGGGAATCATCGCCAGGACCCCCCAGCTTCAATGCCAGCCCAAGTCCACGAGGTGCCCTCCCGGCTGACGCACAGCGGGCGGCTATCAAGAGCACCCACTCGCCTGGACCTTTAACTCCGTTCGGCAACTCACTAGGGGGGTTAGTGCTGTTGCGGCAGCCAAGCCAAGCCAAGCCGCCAGGCAGCGCCAACCTCCGCTGCTCTCCGGAATCTCCAGAGAACCCGAATAAAACCAGTTGATGTTTGGGATCCACACCGCGCGGTTGTGTCTGCTTCTCCCGCGCGTACACGCGTCCCAACAAGAGATACATGGGCCTAGTTTTACTGGCTGATAGGTACGCCTTCTCTTTGTACTTTTGATCAGCTTCCCGCTTGGCCAAATATTTTCGTAACTTCTTTTGCTCTTAGGAAAACGGCACGACGGAAGGACTAAAAACAACCAGTCCTCTCGTTTCTTCCCTAGCAAAAAAGACCAATAGAAAAAACCAATAGGCTATTTGATTATTGACACCTATAGACCTATTTGGACAAATAGGCTTATTGGTCCAAATACCTATAGACACGTTAAGAACAATAGGCCTATTTGGCATGTAGACCTATTTGGACCTATAGACCAATATGGACCTATAGGCCTGTGGGCGTGTGCTATTTAAAGAGGTTGCTAGTCACTAGCCATAGAAACATCAGCAGAAATGTCAACAAGATTTATTGTGCTTTAAGAATCTGCCCTTTGGTGACGTCGGCAATCTTCATTGCAAGGATCTTGCGCATGACACGGTGCCGCAGCTGTAGGTCAGCCCCTGTGCAATGCTGCTGCAGGTAGTGCTTGAAGAACTCTGGGGGGGGGGGGGGGGGGGGAGGGGGGGGGGGAGAAATGGCACACATATAATTAACACCTACACTCAGCATTGGACACTCCTGTTGTATAACCAATCTACAAATTAAGACTCACAAGAAGAGAGAGAAGTGCAATTACTGCGGAAACATGTGAGGCCTACACTGCACACGAGTAACAGCTACACATGTTTCCGCACATGGCCTCACATGTTTCCGCAGTAATGGGCCTTTTTCAGGAGACTAGTCTGCGCATGCGCAGCGGCGGTGACGTCACGCGCGCCATGTTTTTTGGGGGGTCACTGGGTGGCGACATTTGCAAAATATCACGAAAAATACCAGGCCTCCGAGACAACTTCGGAGGCCACTGACCCCCAGTTTCGATTTCGGCGATCTCCACTGGAGGCGCTGTTCGGACCTGAAAAAGGCCCATTGCACTTCTCTCTCTTCTTGTGAGTCCCTTGTGTGGACATTGGACACTTGTGGGCACGGAGTAAGAATAGACAGGAGGGGAAACTCGTCGGCATTCCGCGCCGCGATAGTGTCACCCCGAAGAGCGGCGGCGGACGTCGTGGCAGCGCCACCTACAGAACCGCGGCCGAACTGTCGCGTCGGAGCGGCAGATGCGGGGAGCGTCGAGCCTTCTCTTGTCGTCTGCTTGCGCGCCGCTGCTTGGTGCTTGAGCGCTACCCTTGCACATCATGGAACTGTCAACAATCGATAGAGCGGATCGTTTTAATTTATTCACCAATCCGTGCGTGCTTTCCGTACGCTTTTAGTTTTCTTCAATTTATTCACCTTCGCATGCTAGGGCGAAAGTTTCATTTTTGGGAAACTGGCGTGCTATATTCGCTCATAACGAAACAAATGCCGTGGAGCCTGCCTGCAGAAGCGAGATTAACGGGTGTTGATGCGTATTGCCTACTCACCATTTCGCTGGGGAAATGCTTTTCGCAGACGTAGTCGCATGCTGTGAGATCGCGATCCACCCGGTCTATAGCTCTCGCCCATTCCTGCAAGCGTTCAGGGTCAGCTGGAGCTTTGAAGGTGCGAACGTTTTCTACGCAAGACTTATACCCACTGGTGCAGTTCGGTACAAACATCGTCGCCCCATGTCGACTATCAGCGACCTTTTACACAGTCAACATACATTGCGAATCACCAGCGCAGGAACTGTCGAACTTACGACGTGTTGATACTCGAGGCCAACACTGACGTTGTTCCGTCTGTTCACGTCTGCCCAAACGTGATGCAGAAGTGTGATTCAATTTTCTATCCCCGCACACCAGTTCTGTATTTTTTATGGCGCATGTTAATAAACTAGAACAAACTGTCGTCTTTCGTGATGTCGAAAAACTTACCAAATACCAAGCCACACCATCCGCGGTTTTCTATACGTGCCTGCTACGATTTCAAATCGTCTGCTTTCTGAAGTATGCCAGTTAGTTCGTTTCATTGTCGCCTTAAAAGCATGTGATACAGAATATGAAGAGTAAAAAAGGGGCGCCACCTGGCGAACGAGTCCTACGGACGCGAACCACATCGGCTCCAGCTCAAGTCCATTTTCAAGAAGAATAAAAAAGATTGACACTGAGATGCTTTTACTTGTAGTCATATTTGTAGCGCAATAAACCCAGACGAAGACAAAAAATACAGAACACACACACACAGGACGGGCGCTCGACATCAACTGATTTATTACTGAAAAACAACATGGAAAAGCCAAAATCCGTCGGACATGAGCGCATGCGCACCATCACACTTCGAGATGCTTTCTTATATCCCCACGTGTTACCACCTTACATGCGCAAGATTTGCTTTCAGGTACTGAAGCTCTTTGTGGGACAAAGCGACGGACGCAACACTGACACATTTACTTTCATTCTCGCTTATAGCAAACGCCTCTATGATTTCTCGCGTTGCCTGATCCTTGCCTTTTTTAAGCACACGTGTAGTGGTGAATTCCGGAGCACAACCACACCTGCGGCAATGGTCCGCCAGATGTCCCCCCCGCTGCCTGCGCATCAACTGCCGCACGGTGCTCTCGCAATCTGTCATTAAGACAGCGCCCGGTTTGTCCTATGTAGCATCTGCCACATGAAAGGGGTATCTTGTACACAACACCCAGCTCGCAAGGTACGAACGGTGTCGCGTGCTTTTTGGTGCACGCACTTTTTTCTTTGCGACCGTTCACCACAGGGCACATACGGGCCAGCTTCTCTGGAGCAGAGAATACCACCGACACACCGCATTTTGCTGCCACCTTCTTTAGCCGGTGGGAGAAGCGGTGAATGTATGGCAAGGCCACAGGCCTCGCACTTGGCTTGCCGGAGGACCTCGATAGCGCACCACCTTCAGTCCTGGCCTCCTTTAGGAGGACTTCGGCCACAGAACTAATGAGTTCCTTGGAAAAGCCCGCCCTCTCGAGGCGTTCTACTTGGCGCTGCAAACTTTGCCCGACAAGGTGGTCACATGACTTTGCGAGGGCCGCCCTAAGGCAGCTGACAGCGATCCCCCTTTTTATTAGTTTTGAATGGGCCGAATCATACCTGAGCATATCCTTTTTTGAACGTGGTTTGTAGCTCCAGCACACGTGCTTCTCAGGCATTTCAAAACGCACATCGAGGAACTGAATACTCCCGCCTTCCGGCATTTCATGAGTGAACTTGAGGCCTTTTGCACAGGCACTAAACACAGTTAAAACACTCCGGACACATTTTTCTCGTGCATGAGGCTCTACCCCCCCTTATCACCACCAGGTAATCATCAACATATCTAAAAATTACTGCTCTGAGAGCCTGGTCAATGTGCGCTGCAATGCGTCTGTCACAATCAGCTAAAAACAATGTACTTAAAATCGGAGCTATGCTCGACCCAATACAAACACCCTCCCTCTGTATAAAAACCTTTTCATTAAAAGAGACATATGTATTCGCAAGATAAAAAAGATAGTAATCCTAAAAAACTCTCAGTCGATAGCCCGGAGGAGCTGTGAAAGCTCAAAGGGTCCGACTCCTCGATTGCATCCCTTACCACCCTAAGAATTTCTTTTTGAGGAATAGAATAAAAAAAGATCCTCGGCATCGACGGAAAAAGCAAAAACTGACTCCGAAGGACTTCCTAATTTCCGGAAAAAATCGATGACTTCTTCAGAGTTCTTTACCAAAAAAGGATCTGTGACCTTCAGACCAGACAAATGTCGCTGGAGGAACTTAGAAATCTCAACCTGCCACGTGCCCTTCTCTGTGATAATTGAGCGGAAGGGAACACCATCTTTATGAGTTTTTGCCGTGAAAAAAATCTCAAGTGACCCTTTCTTAGCCGCAAGTACACTCTTGCGTAGGCGGCACAAATTCAACTTATCACATAGTGCTAGCGCCTGTCTTTTAGCCTTTGCTGGAACAACGTTTGCAGCTTTGAAGTTCTTTGTGATCGCTTCTTTTGCTTTTTCACCGTACAATGACATAGATGTAACCACGAACGTTCCCTCTTTATCACTTATCAACAGGGCAAGATTGCTTTCTCGAAAATAATCAACACACTTACTCACTGGAAGCTGCTTTCTGTTCTTGCCTTCAGGCCTAGAATTCAAACAGTCTACACCCTCAGCTATACATCTACCCTTATCTTGCTCATTTGCACTAATAGCTACCTTCCTGACTAGCGATAGCATTTCTACAGGGGATTCCTTTGGCTCATTCGCAAATTTCGGACCATGTTTCAGTACAGATTCCACATCCTGGGGAAGTGGTTTATTCTTTATTCTCTTAGCGCGAAATTTTGTGACAAGAAACTATTTTTTTGGCGGTGCATGGCAACGTAGCGCAAGCGGCCAATGGAAGATGTAGCAGACGACGCCCGGGCGCCGTCGGAGAGCACGCGCTCGCTCTCTCCTACCGCGGCGGAAAACGAATAGTTCCGCGCGTCGCCGCGAGGATCGCTGCGCGCACGTTCGCCAACCTCCTCTCCCAGGGTGACATTATCGCGGCGCACGCTCGCGCTGGCGCCGGTCCGGAGTTTCCCCTCCTGTCTTTCTTGCTCCGTGCTTGTGGGTAAGGCGAAACGGCACTAGCACCACACCGATCCCAGCGTCTGAGCTTCGGGATGTCACACAGAAAGCTTCACTGAAGAAGTGTCTCTCTACTGAAACCATGTATGCTGCATAATCTTGTTCAGTGAGCATGACTGGTAATTAATAATGGGACAGCCGCACAGGATTTTAATAAGCTTATTCGCTCTCCAGTAAATGTATTATTGAGAGTGAACTACATGATTACATATTTTAGTCTTTCTGAATTATCAAGAAAACAAGGCGCAAGTCGATAGCGTGCATCTATGCCAGCGTCTGTATTTGCGAACAGCCCACACTATGTTGAAAAGTGTTGTACTGTAGAGCGGGAAAACTACTGGAACAAAAGGATCAGGCAAAAATTTTTAACGGGGGACGCGCTTTGATGGCTGGAAGATGCACGAAGGAACTTTTACATGACTAGAAAATATATAAAAGCAGTTCACTTACCTAACAGCGGCTGCGCTCAGAAGAAACCATCCTGGTGGGCATCCTCAATGTTAGGCTGTCATGTGCTGCTGCAGGAACGGTAACAACAAAAAGTGAAAACGACAGTAATGAATAAAGAAGAGGAGCGGCGCGAGGAACTCTCGTGGCGCGAGCGTCTGGACAAGAGAAAAAGAAGAGGTGCGCGTGGGGAGAATCAGCGGAAGAAGCAGCCATGCGGACAAGAAATCCGGGCTCCTGCCGATGTCTGATGTCCCTAAGCCTATGGCTCTAAATGGTTCGCAGAAGTTCTCGGGCTGCCCAACAGTGCACCTGAACGTCAGTGGTCGTGCGGTGTACCGACGACAACGTTCACGACACACCACCTGGATACCAGACTCCAGCGGAACATCGAGCCCCGACTCAAAGACTCCGAAGCGTCGCGTCTGGGACGCTCCTGGTTTCCCCGGCTGGTACCAACGGTGATGTGCGCACCTTGACTTTGTCTTCTTCTTTTACGCGAACTGTGAGTTCATTTGATAGATATCCGCCTTCATTTCACTTATTGTGCATAACGGGAGTGTTGTGTTGTGTATTGCGTTTAACGCGAGTTGTTTGTACATTTATTAAACGCCTGTATGTGTGTGTGCTACCGAGAACGCCCACTTCGTCCTTCTTATTTCTTGAACCTGCTACGGTGAATACAATACACCGTGACATTTTGGCGTCCGCTGGACAGGACGAAGCAGTTCTCTGCAGCACAGGCACAGCAGATGCGATGGACACGCGTACGTTGGTGGAGCTTGGAGAGCGAGTGGGCTTGTCTGGGGAAGAATTGAAAGAGTGGATGTCGGAGGAGGAAAAGCGTCAACGCGATGAAAGAGCACTTGAGCGTGATGCAGCGAAGGAACGCGATCTGCTTGCTGTTGAGCGGGAGAAAATAGCTGCCGAACGGGCGTCTTCGGAGCGAGCGCGAGCCGAGGCAGAGGAACGCAGCCTTCAGCTACGTATCAGGCTTGCGGAGTTAGACGCCGCGCGAGAGGACCGAACGCAGCAGAGAGAATCGAATGAAGTTATACAAGCAGTGCGTTCGCAGCAAATAAATCCTCGCAAGTTCCTCCCGCAGTTTGAGGATGCTCGAGACGACTTAGACGCATACCTCAAAAGGTTCGAGTGCGTTGCGACCAGCCAAGGCTGGGAAAAATCGCAATGGGCGATCGCGCTGAGCATGTGCCTCACGGGTAAAGCTTTGAAGGTGTATGGAAGGCTGTCTCCAGAGGATTGTCTTGATTACAACAATGTGAAATTGGCTCTTCTGCGGCGTTTCCGTTTCACGGCAGAAGGATATCGCGAGCGCTTTCGAGCCTCTGAACCTGAAAACGGAGAAACGGCTACGCAATACGTAGCCAGGATTAAAGGCTACTGTGACAGGTGGATCGAACTCTCGGAGACTCCGAAAACGTTCGAAGGCCCAGTCGACCTGATCGTCAAGGAGCAGTTTCTAACAAAGTGCAATAAGAAGTTGGTTACGTTTATCCGTGAGAGAGAGTGCAGCACATTAAACGCTGCCACAAAAGCAGCTGATCAGTTTATGGACGCTCAGCAGCAGAAAAACCTATTGTATTTCAAGAAAGATTCAGAGGTAACTCGCATTGAGAACCAATACTTTGACGTTGACAGGAGATCTAACATTCCTAAATGCTCCATATGTAACAGAATGGGACACTGCCTCCAACTGTCGATACAAGACAAAATCATTTTGTGCGAAATGTCGTCGACATGGTCATGAGACAATGCAGTGCTCAGAAAAAGGGATGTGGTCTGAGCCAAGGAGGTTAAAAAAAAACTTCTGGAGTGGAAGCGGCGCGCTTCCGCTGACGCCGACGGCCGCCATATTGCTCCAGGCAGAAAACGTGTGGGTGGTCGCTTGGGCCCGCGCGGAACTTCCACAGATGGCGAATTTCTCCACTCATCTGGTGACAAGAGAGTGTTGCGGATGTTTAGACCAACGTCAAACGGTTCTGGACGCGATGGTGAGCTCTTGTGTTGCCTTCGGCTGCACGAATCGTGCGAAGAAAAAGCCAGGAATCACTTTTCATGTGTAAGTATGCATGGAAGATTATTCAATTTCTGCTATCTCGCAGCGCTCTGCAAGCGCGTTTGCAACTGAAAGTTCTGAGTAACAACCATTTTTAGCTGGCTAATATGGGCTGAAAGAAGCTTTTTCAATGTGTCACAGTTTCCCGAAAGACAAGACGCTGCGTGATGCATGGCAGCGCGCTGTTCGTCGAGACGGCTGGACGCCAAAGGGTGCGGACGTTCTTTGCTCGGAACACTTTGAAGCTGGTTGCTTCGACAGGACGGGCCAAACTACAAGGCTTCGACAAGGCAGCATTCCCACCGTTTTTCCGGCGTTTCCCGCACATCTGCAGAAACCAGTGAGTACCACATGAAATGATTGAATGTTTGTCGTCGCCCCGCTCAACAGCTCATGAAGTTCCGCATGCGCGGAGGCAGTTTCTCACTTCTTTCGTATTTATGTAAGATCCTACCGCCACCTGAAATAGCGCACGTGATACTCGTCAGAAGTTCACGGACTCTTCATATGCGTGCTTATAAATGGGCACTCAAAATTTGCACACTAGAACCATAAAAGCAATTCCTCAAGTTGGCCCACCTTGTTTTCTTACCAGTCACATATTGTATGTGCAAGAACTTTCTGTTCCTGTGTAGCCATGGTTATGTGAACTAAGCTTAATTTAATTAAGGTGTAATGATGACTGTAATTTTTGTTCATGTCACGCTGCCGTTGCTTCTCGTTGTTGCTTAAATTCCACACGCGTCAAAAGTTGATGTAATTAATTCTGTGCTATGGTTGGGATAATGCTTTGTGCGTATGGGGATACATATCTTAAACGTGGGGCATTAAGCGCTGTCTTTAAAATAGCTGCAGTTTTATTTATTCGTTGGTGTTTTTTTTTTCTTTTTGTACAGCCCAAGAGAAAGCGAGATGCCCCCCAAGGGCCGAAGTGCGCTGTCACCTGCCGTCAGTGATGAGCCGGTTGTTGAAGTGCCCTCTGAGTCTTCTTCGCCAACGAAAGACTGGTACCGACAAAAAGTAGAGCAGTCAGCAGATGAGGTTCTCCAACTGAAGAAAAAAGTCAAGACTTTGCAGCAGTCCAAAAGAAGACTAAGCAAGCGGTGTGATGCGTCACAAAATTTGATCAAGGAGCTGAAGGAGAAGAACCTGCTGTCAGAAAAGGGCCTTGAGGTTTTTGAAGCTTCCTTTTCGCCTGAAATTCAGCAGCTTCTTGCCCGAGCCCATGAAAAAACAAACAAGATGTACCCCCCCAGAGTTACGTGCATTCGCACTAACACTGCACTACTACTCCGCTGCAGCGTACGAGTATGTACGGTCTAAATTTAATAATGCTTTGCCTTCACAACGTACGTTGCGGGAATGGTACAAATCTGTAAACGGTGATCCTGGTTTTACCTCTGAGGCCTTTGATTTTCTGAGAAATATAGCCAGAAGCCACGACAAGCCCCTGATTGCAGCAGTCATGATGGATGACATGGCGATCAAAAAACATGTTCAGCTTGTTGGTAACAAAGTAGTCGGCTATATTGACCTTGGTACAGAAATGTCTGATGACAGCCTGCCCGAAGCGACTAATGTCAGTGTTTTTATGCTGGTCGGCATGAATATGAGGCTAAAGATACCTCTAGGGTATTTCTTTATTGACTCTCTTTCTGGGGCTGAAAGAGCAGCATTAACGAAAGAATGCCTGTCGAGACTCGCATCAATAGGTGTTGAAGTTGCATCGCTGACATTTGATGGTGCCGCCTCGAACTTCACAATGGCGAAGTGTCTCGGTGCTGATCTTAAGTATACGTCGCCTACGTTTTGCACTAGCTTGAACTTTTCAAATGACCAAACAGAATGTTCAAACACGGTATTCGTCATTCTTGATGCATGTCATATGATTAAGCTTATCCGGAATTGCCTAGGATCTGTCGGTCACCTAGTCGACGTGAATGGATCAGAAGTCAGGTGGTCCTTTATTGAAGCACTAGAGGAGTTACAGCGGGATGAGAGATTGCACCTCGGGAACAGACTGACAAGGACTCATATTCAGTGGACAAAGCAAAAAATGAAAGTTCGTTTAGCTGTTCAGACACTAAGCTCGTCTGTGGCAGACGCACTCGACTTCTGCGAATTCACGTTAAAGCTTCGACAATTTAGAGGTGCACATGCTACAGCTGAATTCATAAGGATATTTGACCGTCTTTTTGATATCTTGAATTCAAGAAATCCATTTGGCAGATCGTATAAAGCGCCCTTGCGAAAGGCGAATGAAGCCTCAATGAGGACTTTTTTTTGATAAAGTTAAATTGTACATAACTGGTCTGAAGGATGCAAATGGAAAACCGCTGATTGAGGGCCTCAAGAAAACCGGCTTTGTGGGGCTCCTTATTTGCATGCACAGTGTAACAGCACTTTTTGATAGACTTGTGGCAACAGGGAAGTTGCAGTATTTGCTCACCCACAAAATGTCTCAAGACCACCTGGAAACATTTTTTGGTTGCGTAAGAAGGAAAAGGCGGGTATAACAACAACCCTACTGCATGCCAGTTCACAGCTTCTTACAAGCGCCTTCTTATCAGGACAGAAGTCGCATCATCAGAGGCTGGAAACTGCTCTCGAGATATTGTGACTATTCTCTGCCCCTCTAGTGATGTGAGCCTCGTTGAGTCACCAACCGCTTTCGCTTCGTTAAGAAGATCGTCTTTGCTGCAGCCACTGGACGACGATACCGATAACACCGATCGAGTGGATTTTCCGAAAAGTCTTTCGTCTGTTGTCAGCGCAGTAGTGCCATATATAGCAGGTTTTGTGGCACGAAAAGTGTATGCTTGCACATCCTGTGATGAATGCTGCACCGCGCTTCTGTCCGATGAGCTGCCAGCACTCACTGCTGTGAAAACCAACGGTGGTCTTGTGGCGCCGTCGAAGGATGTACTGAAGATATGCCACATCGTGGAGAATGGGCTTCGTACCTTACAAGTTCAATGCAAGGACTTAAAATCATTGCACGCAAGCAGTGACCGCCTTATGGTCGATGTGCTGACAGTGGTCTTTGAACAAGCCTTATTTGCTCAGCTCGAGCCTCATTTGTTGGACTGTGATCCACTCGACAACCACATATACAATTTGTCGAAGAAGATTGCCAACTTGTACACAAAAATCAGGCTTCATCACATTTCAAAAGAAATCAACCGGAAAAACTCCCAGAGCGGAGTACGAACGCGGCTGACAAGGACTGTCATTTTTAAAAATTTGTAAATGAGCATGAACAACAGCTGCAGCAAGCTGGTTAACTAGTCTGCTTTTCTGTTTTCTTTTGCTGCGTGTTAAGGGCGCGTGTTCCATGTGATTAGTTTCGTGATTGTCTACATTATACATAAACAAGAGCTGCAGCAAGCTGGTCAACTAGTCTACTTTGTATGTTTTATTTTGCTGTGTTTGGTTTTTAAGGGCGCGTGTTTTACATCGTTAGTTTCGTGATTTTCTGCAATATGACGCATTTTGAAGTTCTTCTAGGATTTTTTGCTTTATTAATTCACGTATAAACCCCACTGTATATGCTCCTTTTTTTTTTTTTTTTTTGAACTTGTATAAAGGCCGGGGCTGAATAAAATCTTATGTACCACTTATTGGCTTCACCACGTGCTTCATTTCGGGAATGCTGCAAGCGAATTCTACGTGTCACCAGGCACGCTTCAGCGCATTTATTGTGGCATAAGAAACTGGCGTCTTCGATCTTTCAGGGAAAAAAAATTGGAGCAAGTAAGCTACACTACAGCTTCCGCTCTCACGCTGAAACGCCCCCGCGGAAGCTCGCAATTAACGCTGCCCGCTCTCAAGTTGCGCTCTCTCTTGCCTGGAGCAAGATGGCCGCCAACCGGTTTCCGAGGCGTCACCCGCTTGCGTGGGCGCGTATAGGGGACCTCCACTCCAGAAGTTTTTTTTTAACCTCCTTGGTCTGAGCAAGCGTCTTGCGTTTTGGAGAGGAAACAGCTGCATTCCAAAGAAAGGCCTCATGAAGCAAATGTTGAGAACACGGCCTGTGGAGGGGAAGCAGTAAACAGGGTTGGTCAAAGTGATTGTGCTGGGGACATTGTGAGCATGGTACAGGATCACCACGAGTGTAGTACTCAAAGCAATATGCCGGTCACAACAGGGGTTTTGAACGGACACGTTGTATCTGTGCTGCGAGATACCGGAAGCAATACCGCTGTAGTACGTAGAAGCCTGGTACCTCTAGAGTCCCTTACCGGTAAACAACGAGCCGCATCGTTGGTCGATGGAAGCACCCGCGTTCTACCCGAAGCCTCGGTTACTTTGTCATCCCCGTACTTTACTGGGGAAACTATGGCAACATGTATGGACTCCCCAATCTATGACGTAATCATTGGCAACGTTCCCGGTGCTCGAGAACCGGGCGAACCGAACTGTGATTGGGAGCCCCCCAATATCCGCACAAGATAGACAAAAGAAAGTGAATCTTTCAAGAGAACTGAGGGTCGGTAAACCTACTAATGGTTGCCCGAAACAAGCCCACACTAAGCAAAGTAACCAAGGAAATATCATCGCCAGCGTTTGTGCCAGGGGGGTACGTCACAAGGGCTCGACTACAACAAACCCAGACCTCAGAGAACGCGTACGTTAATCCACCGCCTAGGCACTTCAAAATGGAGCAGATGCAGGGTATTCAGGCCGATCCGGGCCGGGAAGACTGTTTCTGTGGCAGATGTTGCAAAAGATTGAATATCGAGAAAAATGCAATATCTGCTAGCTCGGTTTCCTACGGCAGGCAAAGCATACCTGTAAGCGTCTTGCCCACAACCAAAATAAATGGTCGAGGCCAAATGGACATCTATGTCCGACATAAAACCATGGTTTTTGTGAACAGTAAACGAAGAAGTACAAGTTGGTGAAGCGCCATCACCTTACATCTTGTCTTCCTTTAAGCAATGGTGCCATTTTCCATGAATCGTGTATAGAGTGAACAATACTCATATAATTTCTGGTATGCATATTCCAGAAGTATTTGTAATTACTGGAGTGCAGACAGAGCAATAAGGCAGTAACGTGTTATAGAGATAAGGTTTATAATTTGTTGTAAGTGCCTCAAGTAACAGAGAATACTTGCTTGATAACTATTTTGTATGCAGTTGTACATTCCAGCTCTGTAGCTTATGATGGAACATCCCATTTTTGTCAAATTGTTTTTCATGTGTTCATGTCGCTAGTCGACACCAGGTTATTGCTATGCGCAGATCGCCCTTTGTTTTAAGGTATGGTGAGTTTTTTTTTTTTTTTTCGGAAAAAAAAAACTTGAACTGTGGGGTAGTGTCATGTGCTGCTGCAGGAACGGTAACAACAAAAAGTGAAAACGACAGTAATGAATAAAGAAGAAGAGCGGCGCGAGGAACTCTCGTGGCGCCAGCGTCTGGACAAGAGAAAAAGAAGAGGTGCGCGTGGGGAGAATCGGCGGAAGAAGCAGCCATGCGGACAAGAAATCCGGGCTCCTGCCGATGTCTGGTGTCCCTAAGCCTATGGCTCTAAATGGTTCGCAGAAGTTCTCGGGCTGCCCAACAGTGGCACCTGAACGTCAGTGGTCGTGCGGTGTACCGACGACAACGTTCACGACACACCACCTGGATACCAGACTCCAGCGGAACATCGAGCCCCGACTCAAAGACTCCGAAGCGTCGCGTCTGGGACGCCCCTGGTTTCCCCGGCTGGTACCAACGGTGATGTGCGCACCTTGACTTTGTCTTCTTCTTTTACGCGAACTGTGAGTTCATTTGATAGATATCCGCCTTCATTTCACTTATTGTGCATAACGGGAGTGTTGTGTTGTGTATTGCGTTTAACGCGAGTTGTTTGTACATTTATTAAACGCCTGTATGTGTGTGTGTGCTACCGAGAACGCCCACTTCGTCCTTCTTATTTCTTGAACCTGCTACGGTGACTACAATACACCGTGACATAGGCATCCTGTCCGCACACTCGGTAACACTAACTGCTGTTCTAGTCCGAGGCGGTTTTACCACTGTAATGTGCAACCTCTTTGACGTTCACGAGTAACCTAGCATCGTCGTCGCGATTCCACGCGTACGTTTCTGTGCAAACGTCTACTAAACACTTCAAAACCTACAAACGGGAGGGGCGCTGTGGTCGCCAGTGGGAGCGGACGCATTTCACATCGGCTCCATCGATTTATGAATGTTTCCGCAGCTTTTTCGAACTCAACACTTGAAAGCGGCACATCATCGTACAGAGCAAGTCATCGCGAACCTAAGGATACCAGCTTTTTGGGTGAGCGTGAGCTCTACGATTTTTAAGGCACAGAAACCGCACGAGCTACGAGTGAGTGGCTAGGCCTAACAGCTGTTAGGCCTGGCGCATCCCGCGTCGGGCTCGAAGACTGCAAGAACCACCGAGATGGAGGTAGACGCGGCAGGGACCGGGGAAGCCCCGGACAACAGAACCGGAGAATCAAGAAGCGTTTCCGCGTGCGACGACGAAGACGCCGACAGCGTTGCAGACGGGTGGATCGAAGTTAGGCACAGAAGAAGAGGACGCGCGAATCATAACGAGGTGGCGGGACAGGAAGACGCCCGTTCGCACAGCCCGATGCACCAAGGTGGCCGAAGCATTGTAAGCAAGGTTCTACGAGCAAGCAAGATGCCCAGACTGCCTAGGGACGATATCAAGATAATTGTTAGGCCAAGAGACGGGCTGAATATAAGGAGCACGTGCGGTGTGAGTCTCGATGAGGCGATACGCAACGGAGCAGGACTGGGCGACGACGAGATGATCACGATCTGTCCTAACCCCACGCAAAACATTTTGGTGATAAGCACACCGGAGGAGAAAACAGCGCTGAAAATCGCCAAGATCAAGGTGTTGACGATCGACGGAAAAAGGTACGAAACCAACGCATACGTTTCGGCGCCCGAGCAAATGGCAAAGGGGATCATTCGCAACATACCCCTGAAGTATACTCAAGACCAGCTCGTGCACGCGCTGGTGAACCCGAGAAACCCCTCTCTAACGTACGCTAAGAGACTCGGCAGTTCGACCACCGTGATCCTGCTATACGAGGGAAACCGAGTCCCCACGTGGGTTTACTTCAATAGTGTCATGATAAGAGTATCCCTGTACCGGAAGCAGATAGATTTCTGCAAGGAGTGCGGCAGGCTCGGGCACCGACCTGACGTGTGCCCAAAACCAGAGATCAAACTGTGCCCGATCTGCGGATTAAAGGATCCCAGCAGTGAACATGAGTGTACGCCCAAGTGCCGAATCTGCGGTGAAGCGCACCCTACGGCCGACCGAACGTGCAAAGCCAAATACAAGGTGCCGTACATAGTGAAGCAGAGAAGATGGCAGGCAAGATGCAGAGCCTTAGAAGAGCGGTCCCCATCAGAGTGCAGAGATAGTGCAGCGGAAGGAAAACGCCAAAGTCGCTCGAGCTCGAGATCCCGCTCCCAGCGGGGCATTGGCGGTCCACCAAGATCCGGATCCCCCCTCGCCGGTAAGAAGACGGAACCAGAGTCGTAGTAAGAGCAGAAGTCGAAGTCGGAGTCGGAGCAGAAGCCGCAGCCAGCACCGAAACCACCCCCCCACAAGACGGAGGGCGGACCACACCTGGCGGAAAACAGAGAGGGCCGAGCAGGATCAGCTGGTCCGACATTGTCGCTGGAAGAGACGGAGACACTGCACAGAGTCCCCCTCTCTCCGGTAGCCCGAGGGCAACCACGGACCCCGACCTGGCGGCGAGGATGGAGAGCATGGAGAAAGAGAATAAGGAACTTAGAGCAGAGCTGGCCAGGGCCAGAAAGCAGAACGAAAAATCAACTAGGAAAATCGAGGAGCTACAACAGACGCTGAACGAAATCCTGAAGCGCATGGGAGGACACTCCGGAGGGATCCCATCCTCCTGTACATCCGCCCCCTGCGAGGCTGCCGAGCGAGGCGATGCAACTGCGGCAGGAGGGGAAGGGGAGACGGACATGTGCTGCGGCGGTGAAGATGAAGCGCCGGCAGCGGTGGGCTCCAAGCGCAAGAGCCCTAGCGGTGCCCAACCTTTGGAAGACGCGGAGAATCACGCACAAGAACCGAAGCGGCCCAGACCGGGAACCCGAAAGATAGACGCGATCGAAGAAATGGTGAACAAACTGACAAACAAGACGGAGCGAATGTTTGAGACGCTTCTGACGAGGCTGAACGAATCTGACGTGGAAAGGAACCGCGCAGTATGCCGCGGTCAATGCCCAACTCGCGGCTGTGAATAAGCGCATAGAAGATCTGGAACGCGGGACCGTGCAGCTGCAGCAACAGCAACGCCACGAGCCCGGAGGAGCCGGGTTACAGATACCACATGTAGTCAACGCACCGACCATTCTCAACAGAAGCCGCAACGCCAACGCCACCCACACGGAGGCAGGAGGGACGCACGGACAGTCGCGTCCCCCCCCCAACACCTTTGAATAACCACCATGGCTGCGTCCCGCAAGTCCGACGGCAGACGCATAGTCTGGCAATGGAACTGTAGAGGCTTCAAAAACAAAAAAGCAACGATGGTGCAATACATGAAAACGCTCTCGAAAAACGAACTTCCCGACGTGATTGCTTTGCAAGAACCTTTCGACCGGGCTCAACTACCGGGCTATGTCACGTGTGGTTCCCCTTGCGAATGCACGGGGAAGGACATCAGGGTACCCTGGTTAAGAGAGGAACGGCCTTCATCGACCACGCACTTGATATCAGTGAAGAGTCGGACATAGACCACACCCTGATTGAAGTCGTGCCCTGCAGTGGAACCAGGAAGACCGGCCTATTCGTGCTTAACGTGTACAGCACCCCTTCAAAAAGAGGCCTCACGCACAGCTTCAGCGCCCTCTTTCGCGAAGCGATGGCCAAGGCCGCCTCCAGTCCCCTCCTAATCTGCGGAGACTTCAACGCACCGCACACGCAATGGGGATATGGAGCCGACTCGCCGAAAGGGAAGAGGCTTGCCGGACTGATGGACGAGCTCGGCCTGGTTGTACTCAATGAACCGGCGTCGCACACCAGGATCGGACAGGGCGCGTGCCGCGACACGTCCCCCCGACCTCTCCATCTGGTCGGACGCGGGAGCGATCGTCTGGTCGAACTCCTTCGAGGACCTGGGCAGCGACCATAGGATCCTGTGCGTGACTGTGGGAGAAGACGAAAGCGAGGTGGATGGCTGCCGAAAGGCCAGAATCGTGGACTGGGACAAGTTCCGAGAGAACAGAGAACGAGAGAAGCAGGAGAGCCCTATCGAGGATATCGGAGAATGGTGCAGGGGACTACTCGCGGACGTTAGAGAGAGCTACCAAAGAAATTGAATGGACAGAATGGCGAAAAGAACCTTCAAGAAAGGGCGGATGCAGGCCCTGCGGAGGCATCGACGGAGCTCCCGAACCAACCAGAATGGACAGGTCGGCTGGCACATCTCGTAGAGGCCAAGAAATCCATGCAACGAAGAGCGAGTAAGCAGAGACTCAACAGGAAGATACGCAAGAAGATCGCCGAGATTAACCGAGAGATTGAGGCCCACTGCGCTAGACTGTGCGAACAGGAGTGGCAGGAGCTATGCGACACGATGGACGGGAACATGAGCGCAGGACGCACCTGGAAGATTCTCAGGCACCTGCTGGACCCGAACAGCACCAGAACGGCGACTCGTGTGCAGATGGCCAAGCTGCGACACAAGTACAAAGACGACCCGGAGGCCTTCGCGGAGGAGATCGTGCAGACGCACCTCGCTCGCCCGGCAGGCCAGAGTCCACCTCGAATACCGAGGGGCTCCCAACGAGGAACTAGACGCAGATTTTTCCGTACAGGAAATCAGAGCGGTCCTCCAGCTGCTGAAGACCAAGTCGGCGCCCGGTCCTGACAAGATCACCAACCAAATTCTGCGGAATCTGAACGACGACGCCATCGAGAAGCTATGTCAGTACATCAACGCGTGCTGGAAGGAAGGCTGCATTCCGCAAGAATGGAAGACCGCGCACGTTATACTAATACCCAAGCCAGGTAAACCGCTTGAGGTTCGCAACATGAGGCCGATCTCCCTGACGTCCTGCGTCGGGAAAGTCATGGAGCACGCCTGCCTCAACAGGGTGACGACGGTCCTCGAGAAGCGGGACGCCTTCGGCACCCACATCATCGGTTTTCGCAGGGGACTTTCCACGCAAGATGCCATGCTGCAGATCAAGGAACAGGTCGTTAATGCACCAAGCACGCACGTGCGCGCCCTGCTCGGTTTAGACCTCAAGAGCGCCTTCGACACCGTGAAACACGTGGCCATCTTGGATAAGATCAGCCGACTTGATCTCGGTGCGAGGTTCTACCGGTACGTCAGCAGCTTCCTGCACGGACGTAAGGCGACGGTCAAGATCGACGGGGCCTCGCCGCGAACGATTGGCATGGGGGGTGCTGGTACACCGCCGGGCTCTGTTCTCTCCCCCATGCTTTTCAACCTCGTCATGATCGGGCTACCAGAGCGTCTCGACGCGATAGAGGGCATCAATCACACGATCTACGCAGACGACGTGACCGTGTGGACCACGGAGAATATGAGCGTCGGCGAAATGCAAGACAGAATGCAGCGGGCCGTCCGGGAGGTTGAGCGGCATCTCGAAGGCATGGGACTCGTCTGCTCTCCCGATAAATCGGAAATCCTGCTCCATAGACCGCGTAAGAAAGGACCTCACCCGCAGGCTGTTGTGGACGCCCGTCGTTTGGGCATTCACGTCACGACGAGGGAGGGGACTCGCATACCGACGTGCCCAAGATACGAGTGCTCGGCCTATGGCTGGAAGAGAACGGTGCCAACCGCGAGCTGGTTGCGAGACTGCAGAAGAAAGTGGCCGCTGCCACGCACCTGGTGCGACGGGTAGCGAAAAAGAGGAAAGGGCTCAAGGAACACAACGTGACGAAGCTCATACATGCGTACGCGCTGAGCCACATAGCGTACGTCGCCGCGTACGCCGACTGGAACAGGAGCGAAACCGACAAGCTGAACGTGGCGGATCCGCAAGGCGTTCAAGACAGCCCTAGGCGTGCCCCAGTACACAGAAACCCATAGGCTCCTCGAGCTGGGCATGCACAACACGCTCGACGAGATCGCCGAGGCGCAAAGGATCGCACAGTTCGAAAGGCTGTCCGGCACCAAAACAGGAAGACGCATTCTCGACCTGCTCGGGATTCGATATCACGAGGCGCGCGGATTGAAGGAATCATTGCTACCTGAAGTCAGGGACGCCATACTGACGGAAAACATCCCCAGGAACATGCACCCCGTTCACGACTTGCAACGACGCAAATGCAGAGCGGTAGCGATCCTGAAGGAACACGGCAGTCGAGAGGGCGTCCTCTTCGTCGATGCGGCCAGGTACCCACGGTCCGCCGGCGACGGCGACGGGGGACGACCACAGCCAGCACCGCTACAACAGAACGGGGGAGACGAACTGGAGGCACAAACACCATCACCACTACTACTGCTACAACAACAACGGCGGCAGCGTCAGCGGCAACATCAGCGACAAGTCCGGCCGACGGCGGCGGCACCTGCCTTCTCCATGGCGGTCGTGGATACGACGGGAAAGATCCGGGTCACGTCTTCGGCAAGGTTGCCGTCGGCCGAAGCTGCGGAAGAGATGGCCATAGCCCTCGCGATACTCCACGGAGGTGCAGACGACACCTTGATTATTAGTGACTCCAAATCAGCGATTCGGAACTACACTAAAGGCTGGGTGTCGGAGGAGGTGGCTCGCATGCTCAACGCCAGGGCTGGGGACTTCGTGTCAGGCAAAACTACGGACAAGGCCCTCAAGTGGTTCCCCGCGCACATGGGGGACATTGCCGCTATCACCACCAACAGCCGCAAAAGCAACAGCAGCGACGCCAACAACGGAAGACCCACGACCATCCCGCCCAATCACAACGAGCGCGCCCACCTCGTCGCGAGGCAACTCACCCGCCGCGACGCAGGAGCAGCCGCCACCGTTGTTGGGAGGGACCCCAGCGGAGGAACGGCGATGGCCACAGGCTCCGGCGCCGCCGTTATTGCCACCACCACCACCTCCGTTGTTGCGGCAACCGAAGTTGGGGCACACGACGCAAGTAAACAGAGTTGTGCCGACTGCTATGCCGAAGAAGTCCCGGCCACATACCATGAGGTGCTTGGAAATTATAGGAAAGACCGCAAGAAGTATCCGGCACCTCACGTGCGCCTGGACAGGTCGCAGGCGGTGGACCTGAGGCGACTGCAGACGGGCACTTTTACCAACCCCTACCATCTGCACCGCCTGTGTCCCGCGCTGCACCCGTCGCCTGGCCGCCCGTGGTGCGAGCACGAACGGGCAGACATGGCGCATGTACAGCGGTGAGCACTGTTAGGGTGAACACGCGAGCGCGTGGCCGACGGCACTGTCAGCGCCCCGTTACGGTCATCGCTGGAAACATTGCGCATGCGCAACATGCCTTCCGCGAAATAATCTTTCCACCGCGCGCATCTTTCCATAATCTTTCCACCAAAATAATCTTTCCACCGCAGAGGCCACGATTACGGACGACGCAAGCTGAAGGACCCTCTGAAGTGGCGCGCCTTGCTGAGCGATGGCAAGCCGCCCTCCTCAGCGAGGTCTACGAAGACCAGGAGTGGGCCGTCCAGCGGGCCAGGGCCTGTCGCCGAGGAACTCGGTAGATGTTCCTCGAACGGTGTATCCCTGGTAACCTAGCCCCGGGCACAACCGTTGGGCAAAATAAAGTTCATTCAACTCAACCTACAAACGTCGTGCACGACCACACCGCACCACAAACCCGACCGAAAACAACAGCTACGGCTGTGGCTGGCTGTAGTCGGCTCGTACGCATGGTGGCTGGCTCGAGCGCTGGTGCCGTGGCCATACCAAAAAACAAGATTTTATTTTCTTGCTATTTTATTGCAATATTTTGCTCTCCTCAAATATATTCAGCTGCAGACACATTAGAAGATTATGAAAAGTGCAGCGAACGAAAATTTCAGCGGCAAAAATAAAAATAAAATGCAAGACATACAGCGCCCTCAGACGACATGATAGTTTTTTCAATTAGTTCTTCACGCCTGTATCACACTGCATCTTTCGAATGTTCAATTTTACTCGTTTTAATTTGTGCTAGCGATGCGCAGTAAGGGACCCCTGCGGTACAGTAACCTGCGGCGGCGAATGCGAACACGATGTTCACCATGCAAGCGCTCGAGAAACGTTGGCTATGGCCAGGATAGATGAATGGATGGATAAGGCTATTCTAGGCACTATAATAAGGCTGTACCCTTTAGATCAGGCGGTGGCTCACGCCACCTAGCCATAATACACAGTAAAGTTAAGTACTAGAATGGATGGATGGATGGATGGATGGATGCTATGAGCGTCCCCTTTATAACGGGGCGGTGACTTGTGTGCCACCAGGCTCGAAAAAAAAAAGCTTTCTTTTTATGTTGGCCTAATGCCTCATCTACATTGATTAAATCTATGTTATTATAGCAAAGAAAAATATAAATGCACGGTCCATCTCTCTGCCTCTTAAAGGGACCCTGAAACGGTTTTGACGATTTTGTACAAACACATTGGGCCAGTAGACCAAGTCCTAAGGCTCATTTACAGACTAATTTAAGCTCTCTGCTTACACTGTGTAATTTATTACAACGCTATAAAGCTGCGAATCGCTGCAGATCACTGCGGCTCAGCCCAACGCGTTTTCAACCGCCCCTTGCGAGTACGACATGCAGTGTGGGCACGACGTCATTGGGGCTGCTGGCGACGTCACTGGGGCTGTGGTGTGGGCGCACAAAAAATTGGCTGGTAGGGTGGCGGCACCTGTCGGAGCAGATAGCAACCACTCCGCGATGTCTCTGTTGCCAGACGGCGTGCGTGCTGCCGGGCGCACTGGGCTATGGTCTCCGAGATGCACGCAACCTGTCGGCGTGCAATCTCGGAGGTGATCACTGGGCGAAGCTCAAATCGTCGAGTGTGCTCACGTGAGCTCTGCGATCGCCAGCGATGCCAGCGTGTCTCATGAGTTGAGGAGGCAAGGCAGGGGTGAGAAGGAGGGTATGATATAATTGTCCGTAGCCGCCTTGGTACACGGCGTGCCGCTAAATTTGTGGTTCCAATGGTTCGATGATGCTCTAGTCTAAACGCTGACAAAGCTTCAAATAACCGTTTCAGGGTCCCTTTAAAGGGGTGGTGCCACCAAATTTGTGTCGAGCGCGTTCTTCGCTGCAAGCGTTTCTTATAGCTCTAGGAAGCATGATACACGCATCAAGATTCAGGTATTCTCGCTAAGTAATTTAATATCGCCTTATTTATGCGGACAACTTTCGGTTTCGGTTTCTGGGCACCAAGTTGGGCAGTGACGTAGCAGTGTAGTAGGCTTGGTCACGTGACCATACAAGGCTCGCGCGAAGATGCGCAGCACTTCGCCAGGAAGCGATCGAAACTCGGCAAGTGATGTAGCAACCGATGCTTTGCCGGTACGTACGTTCTGGAGGTAACGGAGGTCCCGGAGGACACTCACGTCACTACAGATATGGTGTGACGTCACTACAACTTTCGTTGTCCTTCCCATAGAGCTACGTCAGTTTTGATGCGCTAGCGATGGGCATCGATCGGGAGAATGAGCATTTAGGTACACCTTGGAAGTGAATTAAAATATATTCTAAACGTTTTCTGCGTCCGACCCTTCATGTGGAGTGTCCTTGCATACAGAGGAAACCCACAACAGGCTTGTTATAGCCTCAAAATGTGATGGCACCACCCCTTTAAGGCAGAATGACCTTATTTTTCCCCATTCTTCATTTTTGTCCTGTTATCTCTACTTTTACTCTTACTTATTTCTATCGCGGACGTGTTCAGCTTTCCATTGTTGTCCCTAAAACCCAAGGCTTCATGTAGACTCGTGCCCACACGTATATCTGGGTGGATATCGCCACATTCAATCAGTACATGTTCCATCGTTTCCTTAGTTCCCCCACAGCATGTACATTGTTCTTCTTCGTTACAGAATCTCGCTTTATAGCTACGCGTTCTAAGGCAACCCGACCTTGCTTCAAACAGTAAAGCGCTTCCCCTTGAATTATCATAAAACCTCTCCCTCCTTATTTAGTTTTTTCCGTTTCGGTAGTCACTGAGAACCGCGGCTTCTTTTCCATCGCTGTCACCCAATAAGTCCTCTCCGCCTCTCTGACTTTTCGCTTAATGCCCCTTGTTGCCATGTCGCCCACAATGCTAGCCGTATATTTACTGGCGAGCCTCCTAGTTCTTTTTCTCCACTGCGTGTCGACGCTTTTAGATGTGAAGCATCTTATGGCGAAGCTTAATCCGGTGGTGGTGGTGGTGTGCCGCGTGGCCTCCCCTTATTACTGCGCACGCGCAAACCCTTTAAAAAATAAAAATAAAAAACCTCCTCTCCCCCCTCTCTCTCCTCTAGGCATCCCTCCCCGCGGCAACCACACCCTCACTGCGCATGCGCCTCCCCTCCTCTCTCCCCTCCTACGCTCCCCCCTCTCTCCTCTAGGCTTCCCTGCCCGCGGCGTCCACACTCCCACTGCGCATGCGCATCCCCCTCTCTCTCCTCTCCTACGCTCCCCCCTCTCTCCTCTAGGCATCCCTGCCCGCGGCGTCCACACTCCCACTGCGCATGCGCATCCCCCTCGCGACGCCGACGCAGGCAGCGTCAGCTAGCGAATTTCTTGGTTGAAAAAACCGACTGCTCGCGCTGCACAGCCGTTCACTGGCCACCCCGTATATATGGCAGTGGATCTTGACCTGCAAGGTGGTGCCGGTAGGAGATTTGCGTTGTTGAACAATAAAAATTCGCAGCGTGCGCGTTAACTAAAAGCGGACTGTGGGTCTCTGTGTCCAGTCGGAGTCTTCTGTCTCTCATTGCCCATTAGCAGCGATTGGCATGTTCCAGTAGGAAACACCGCTCCATCACTGCATGCTTTGCGCCTCCCCAGTTTTCTCTCCTGCGCAACGCTGCGATGAGCGCCAGCGTCAACGCCGCCGCCAGTGTAATCGTTAGCGCCCGCTGCTTCACATCTACACATGGTTCCCTTTAGCGGGAGATGGTGTAATTTTTTTCTATACAAATACCTGAAAACCTTCCCTGCCCATCTACTCTCCTTCATTTTCCTCAGCCTCTCTTCAAATATAATTTTGCTCTGAGCTTCCCTCACTTCAAAACCTGTCTATCACATATCACCCTTTACAGCCTCATTTGTCGTCTTCCCGTGAGCGCCCAACGCGAGGCGTCCCACAGTCCTTTGATTTACATCCATTCCTGATTGCACCTCTGACTTCATTCACACCACTGAGTTCCCAAATGTAAGCCCCGGAACCATCACACCCTTCCACAGCCCTCGAAGCACCTCGTACCTATTGTATCCCCATAACGCTCTGTGCTTCATGATTGCGGCATTCCTCTTTCCCTTTGTTACCGATGCTTTCTCTTGTACCTCCATATATCTATCCCCCTCATTTGCCCACACTCCGAGGTACTTGTAATCGCTTACCCTCGGTATTTCTTGGCCCTGTATTAAGACCGCATGGTCTTCGTGATCATTGAATACCATCAATCCACATTTTGTCGCACTAAAACCTAGTCCTAGAGCCTCGCCTTCCCTTCCGCATATTCGCAACTTTCAGTGACTATAGGGGGCGCCACAAGAAAACCAATATGGCTGTCGTTACGGTGATCACCCCCGCACGGAGCCTTCGCCGCATGTGTTGTCAATGCATGGTTGCTGCCGCTTGCGGCTAGAATAATTTTCCATGGCACTGAACTTCCGACGAAGGAAACAGTTCATGCTTGAGCGCATAAAGTACGAGTAATTTTAGCTCTAATTCGACGTCCTACGCACTGGTGCAGCAGGTGATGGTTCGTCGTACTGGGTCGCCGGGTCCGGCCGGCGTCAAACTCAGCAGAATTTTGTCTTCCGCCACAGCGGCAAGCAGTACCGGATACAGGTAACGTAGAGCCGCTGGTGCTGTCGGTCGTTTCTTTACCGCTCCGATCATCTTGACCGACGATGCCGAGGCATTTGCAATATTGCTGCTATCGGCGGCATGAAAAAGATGAGCTATGATTGTTTTATTATGCAGACTAATTCCTAATTCAGCAAGGCAGTGTTTCAATGTGCCACATCGTCAAAACAGCGCCGGCTTCCAAGCTACCGACGAGATCGGGAACCACGATGCCAAGGCATTTCGCAAGTAAACAGTGACACTGCAGGCCGTCTCGCCTAACCGGCTTGCTTCGCTTCCACCTTCGCTCATCATGTGAAGGTTGTAGAGGAAACTGTCACGCATGTTGACGCATGGCATAAGATTACAAATCTCAATCATGTTGCCAAAATGTGAGCGCCCTACGACAAGATTGTGCTCGATCGCGGACGACATGCGGCGTCCGCCCAACTGCCACTTGCAGACGCCAGTTGCGGCAGACTGCTGTCATGTGTTTTTTGCTCGCGAAAGCATAGCCGTATAGGAGGGTTGCAAGTGACGTCATCCGCTTGGATCGCTAGCGGCGTCCGCCGCCATATTGGTGCTCCGTGGTGGCGCAGATGTTCTCCGGTGGCGCGCTTCATCGGTTTTCTCGAAATGGCGAGCGGCGACGAGATGCTCCGTGCGTGACAGTGTGCATGACGCGGGTAAAATGCGTCTGAGCCCACGCGGAAACCACCAAGATGTACGCGCTGCCGTTCCGACGCTGGCGCCATCTCGGGGCCCCGCCCCCTTGCAACCCTCCTATTAATCGTCTTATTGTAAATGAAACAAAAAACCAGAGCACTCGCCTGTTCTGTCCAAGGATATCCCACCGTGCTAGCACAGCACGCAAGGTGCCTCGCAACTGAGTTCGGTGGCGCAGACTCAATTCCCGGCCACGGCGGCGGAATTTCGATTGGGGCGGAATGCAAATGAAACACCCATGTGCTTAGATTTAAGAGCACGTTAAAGAACCCCAAGTGTTCATATTTAATCTGGAGGTCCTCACTACGGCGTGTCTCATATCGTGGTTTTGGTACATAAAATTCGAGCAATTCAGTTGCGTCCCAGAAGTCAGCCTACTTCAAATGCACGTTGCTAAGTTGTGCACAATTGCAGATCGCGAAAAACTTCACGATGTGCAGTTGGATAGCCCATTGCTTTTTCCGTCGCCTGCCCAAAGGAAAACTAAGCACGCTTACGGCGCCTTTCACGGTGCGGTTTGAGCATTGCAGCACGCAGCACACGTGATTGCTCCTATATTGCTTGCCCATTACTGAAGCGCACAGGTTCCACGATGTCGCACCAACAAAATCCATCGTAATTCTGCCGCACGTGCAAGAAGTTGTGGGACACGACGACGACGAAGCTCGGCTCGCACGTTGTCGCCAGACAACAGTAGCGTAGCCAGACATTTTTTTCGGGGGGGGGGGGGGGTCAACCACACTTTATGTATGTTCGTGCGTGTGTTTGTATGTGTGCGTGCATATATACGCAAGCAAAACTGAAAAATTTTCGGGGGGGGGGTTGAACCCCCCCCAACCCAGGCAAGTTTTTGTTCTATCACCGCACGGCCGGACTGGAGGAGAGACACGCGCGCACTCTCTTACGGCCTGCGCACCCAAGGAGGGAACAATAGGGCAGATTCTTGACTGCTCGTTGCAGGGATCGCCGCGTGGGGGGAGCTTCGACCCGACCCTCTTCCCTCTCACTCCTCCTTTTTCTCAGTCGACGCCTCGCTTCTGACCGAGTCAGCTGACCACGCGTGCCGCACGTGTTTTTGATCTGCCGCGGAATATTTCAAGTGCGCGGGCGTCGCTCCTCCCTGCAGCTGTACTGGCGAGGGACCTTAGCGAGGGTTGGGCCGCAGCGCCGCGAACTTGCGGTGGTGAAAGGTGGGAACTAAACACGAAGCGCAGGCCGTAAGAGAGTGCCGCTCGCTCCTCCAGTCCGGCCGTGATCACCATAGAGTTTCCTATAAATACACTAGAGGGAACTCTGGCGCTAGTGTCGATGGGGGCTGCAACACACGGCGCTTCAGCCAGCATGGGAATCATGGGTAGTACACAAATTTGCCTAGTCTTCATTCTTTTGGCTGCGTATGGCCCGAATTTGCTTTGCCGCAATACAAAGTTCAACAAAGGTTTAGCAGTTACGCTTCACCACCTTCACCTTTTTAGGCTCACGATTCAAATATGCTCACGAAGTTCACAACGGTCCATTCTTTTATCCGAAACTGAACGAAAACGCACCAATAAACAAAGCCACAACTGCGTTTGAAGCCGGGAAGCACGAAGACTAGGCAAATCCGTGTACTACCCATCATTCCCATGCGTGCGTCTAAATGTCGTACAGAGTCCGTACCTAGAGAGAGAATCTCTAGGGATTTTTCGATCTAGGGACTTGCGATGGTGGTGCCGTCACTTCGTAGCGCAGCTTTTTGGAACGACGCCGCTTCGCCAGCCGGTGTGCGTAGGCATTCCGGCTGTTTAACCTATCTAACCGATCAGCTCCAGTGGCGCAGCGGGCTAACGTGCCGAGGTCGGTGGTTCAAATCTCGCCGAACTTTTTTTTAACTTTTCTTTTTCTTTTTTTGAAGCACTGTTCTAATAGTATAGCATTAATGCTCCACGGGCGCCGCTAATATATTTTTTTTTTCTTTAAGGAAATCGCCTTCGTGACAGCGGCGGGCGCCCCAACCCACGTCGCGGCCACTCTTTCGCTGTAATGACACAAGCCACTTGAGCAAACGCTGGCAAAATATTTGTCTGGCCTTATAGTGAGCAGTAGCCTATAGTGACGGCAGGTAAGGAAAGGCGCTAGTAAAACTGGCCTTATAGTGAGCAGTAGCCTATACTGACGGCAGGTAAGGAAAGGCGCTAGTAAAACTGGCCTTATAGTGAGCAGTAGCCTATACTGACGGCAGGTAAGGAAAGGCGCTAGTAACGTCTGGACGTAACGACAGCGGTGGCAACAGTTACGCCTGGACGTAACCCTAGCCACACCGATCAAGCAAAGGCAGTCATAAATGTTCTCTGAGGCAGTCACGACGAAGTCGCTACGGGACACCGGATCGCGTACTACGCTGCCGAAACGAAAGCTGCAGGACTCGCGGTCATCGTCCATCGTCGTCGAAGCAGAGACAAGAGACGAACGCTGAAAATCGCTCCAGCAGGGCGCTAGCTCGAGAAAATAACGGCGATATCGGGCCACACCGGCCGGCGAAGCAGCGTTCCAAAAACCTCCGCTACGAAGTGACGGCACCACCATCGCAAGTCCCTAGATCGAAAAATCCCTAGAGATTCTCTCTCTAGGTACGGACTCTGTACGACATTTAGACGCACGCCATTCCCATGGTGGCTGAACGATCGCAGCGCCAGAGTCCCCTCTGGTTAATTTTAGGAAACTCTATGGTGATCACCGTATCACGGCTTTCGCCGGTTGCCGTGTGGCGGCGCCAGCGTAGCTGAAAGTTGCGATATTACCTGTGCTTATTCAATGCGCACCGGT
>JALIZH010022526.1:0-20070 GCA_030522465.1 Rhipicephalus appendiculatus
CGGACGGACGGACAGACAGACAGACAGACAGACAGACGGACACCGGACGGACGTGAGCATGAGACATTAAAGGCTTTCGCCTTAATACCTGAATCCTCTTCAAACACTGCGAACACTGTAAAGCACCTCTCTTATTTGAGGAGTTCTCAAGTGCGGAGCACTTTAAGGTGCCGAGCTGTCGTCTCCTGTCTTCTTCTGTCATCTGATGTCGCTTGGTGTCCCGCAGGCAAAATCATTGGAAGCATAGTCACGTATAGCATAACCGTGCAAAGCATAGTATGGCCACGGGGCGGAAAAGAGAAGTGAGGCTGATAAGTAATATGGTGATGAAGAAGAGGGAAACGTCGTGGGGAGAGGGGAAGGCATAGCGCAGTCATGTATGTCGCCAAGCAGGCAAAACTATGTGTGTCGCATAGCCAAATATTGCATAGCTACGTGTAGTATAAAATAGCAGGAAAAGTGGAAGGGAAGTGAGGGTGAGCAGGAGGGAAGCTTGGAAAAATTGAAGGACACTTTGTACATTCTGAAGTGTGTTCGGCGAAAGCGTGTGGCCGTTCCGCTGACTATGCCATGTCTTTTTTTTCTTTTACACTCTCAGTGGGATAACACACAAAGCGAATGTGTGCGTGTTTTCTTTTTTAATTTTTTTACCGCGAGTCGCAGCGAGACGCGAGACTAATCTTCCTCCGTTCGCATGCGTTAGTATTTTCTCGCGCTTTGTGCATCGTGCAAACGCCATAGCGTTCCAGCGCTTAAATTGACGGGCCCTTTGTAAATTCGAAGGTGTATTCCGTGAACGCCTGTGTCCATTGAGACGGCGTCGGTCAGAATGATTGCAAACGCTGGGCACAGCGAAGCTACTCAAGCAAAGAGCGAGCGCTGTAGAGTCCGACGCGACCGGCGTCCGTTTGCGCATCCCGGCGGCCACCTGGCTCCGTGCCAGAGCTCGGATGGACGGGACGGACGGACATGGACGGACGGGCGGACGGACGGACGGACAGACGGACGGACGGATGGACGGACGGACACCGGATGGACAGACGGACGGACGGACGGACGGACACCAGACGGACGGACGGACAGACGGACACCGGACGGACGGACGGACGGACACCGGACGGACGTGAGCATGAGACATTAAAGGCTGTCGCCTTAATAACAGATAGCTGAGGTAGACGCCCTGTCTCGTTAACGTGAGCAGGGGAGGGTAAAGTGTAACATAGCCTTGTATAGTATATCAAGGGAGTGAAAGAGGGCTGTGAGGGTGAATAGATACATGCAGGGCTGAGGTGGAATGAAAGGAAGAGGGGGAGGGTAGAGCATAACATAGCACTGTATAGTATAATTTAGCGTAGGAAGGGTGGGAAAAGAGGAAGTGATAGTGAGGAGGAGAGACATGAGGTGAGCAGTAGGGAAAGGAGGAGGGGTGTAAGTAAAGCATATTGTCACGTGGTCGTGACGTTGACCCAAGCAGCAGTCGGTATGTTCAAGATGAAACTGTTTATTAGGCCGAACTTGTGGCCGGTAAACTGAAAGTCAGATTACAGCAATACACGCTGGCACTGATAGCGGCGAACAGAGCGTCGGCCGTCGATGAACTGAACATCGTTGGAGCGCGCCGGCTTTTATGCATCACGCGTCGAACATTCTAGCCTTATCACAGGTCATCGCGCAAGCTCTGGAATAATCTCGAGTGGTCGCGTCTTGCGTGCAATCTTAACAAAACGATCTACAATAATCGCGAAGGTTCTAGAACAATAAGGCGCGGTTTGAGCCGAGCTTTGCTGACGGTATCTGTGGGCGAAAACCGAATACAACAAAAGTGAAAATAAGAACAGCGCGTGGCAATGCCCCCTCTGAAAAGGCATCGTCCCGATGCTTAAAACAGAACACGGGGGAAAATGCATGCAACAATAAATCACAACAATAAAGAAAGAACGTACAATAATTAAGCAATAAGTGCAGTCCTCGGGTTTGCTAACGCGCGTAATACGGCTTGAGGCGCACGACATGGACGACTTCAGGTCGCGCACGGCGCCGTTGAGAGTTCGTGATGCCGTCCGGGACGACCTCGTAGTCCAGAGCACCGAGACGTCGAAGCACCTTGTACGGCCCGAAGTATCGCCGAAGAAGCTTCTCACTGAGTCCCCGTCGGCGTATTGGCGTCTACACCCGAGTTGCTGGGTAAAAGCTTGCGCAGTTCCTCGCGCACGATCGCTCGGATCGTTTCGCGCAGGTCTTCGGAGCAGAGGGAATGAACGTCTGCATATCCTGGCGTCGAGCGGCGATTGAATTGGCGGGTGCGCATCTCCAGTGTCTTTTGAATCGTCGTTGCCTCGGAGTCGAATTCCTGGACAGTGCTTGGTGGGTTCCGCATAAGCCCAGCGAAGAGCTCTTGATTTACTGCTCGCATGAGGAAGCGGACTTTCTTGTCCTCGGGCATAGCAGGGTCAGCGTGGCGAAACAGTCGTGTCATTTCCTCTGCGAAGATGGCCACGCTTTCATTCGGAAGTTGGCTCCGCGTCTCCAGCAAGGCTGTGGCCCTTTCTTTTCGGACGACGTTCGCGAACGTCTCCAGGAAAGCGCTGCGAAGAAGGTCCCATGTTCGAAGTGTGGACTCCCGGTTCTCGAACCAGGTCCTTGCTGCGTCTTCCAGGTAGAAGTATGCGCGGCGCAGTTTTTCGTCGGAGTCCCAGTTGTTGAAAGTCGCGACTCGTTCGTACGTTTCTAGCCAGGTCTCAGGGTCCTCACTTGGCGATCCATGGAAAATGGGTGGCTCTCTCGGTGGCTGGATAACGATCGGTGCAGGGGACACAGCGGCCGTCATCGTGCCTGTCGTCTTCGTCGCCGTGGCTTTTGGCTTCTCCGGCAGGAGTCCGTGCTGCGGGGAAGTCCTTTCAGTCTGCGGCTGGCTCGACTGTCCGTGGCGGGGTGGGTGTCTTCGTCACGATTTGGGCTGGGTTCACGGCTTGACGGGGGCGTGCGGTACATGAAAGAGGCAGCACCTCCACCAGATGTCACGTGGTCGTGACGTTGACCCAAGCAGCAGTCGGTATGTTCAAGATGAAACTGTTTATTAGGCCGAACTTGTGGCCGGTAAACTGAAAGTCAGATTACAGCAATACACGCTGGCACTGATAGCGGCGAACAGAGCGTCGGCCGTCGATGAACTGAACATCGTTGGAGCGCGCCGGCTTTTATGCATCACGCGTCGAACATTCTAGCCTTATCACAGGTCATCGCGCAAGCTCTGGAATAATCTCGAGTGGTCGCGTCTTGCGTGCAATCTTAACAAAACGATCTACAATAATCGCGAAGGTTCTAGAACAATAAGGCGCGGTTTGAGCCGAGCTTTGCTGACGGTCTCTGTGGGCGAAAACCGAATACAACAAAAGTGAAAGTAAGAATAGCGCGTGGCAATATCATAAGAGTGTGTAGTATAGTGCAGGAAGAAGATAGGAACGAGATGTGAGGGTGATGAGGGTTTTTTGAGGGTGAGGAGGAGGGAAATAAGGAGAGGGAAAGGTGGACGGTAGAGTGTGCAGCTGTTTCACAGAGGAACGTTGCCTTTCCCACCATGGGCGCTTAGCAGGCTGCCCGTTTGGAACGTCAGCGCGCGCTCGCCACGGAACGCCAGCGTCCCCGAAAGGTAGGGGAAGCATTGCTCCGCACTCCCTGCAGCTTTCACGTTGCGTGCAACTGCGTATTTTTTAAGGCGAAAGCCTTTAATATCTTATGCTCACGTCTGTCCGGCGTCCGTCCGTCCATCCACCCGTGTCCGTGCGTCCATGTCCATCCGTCCGTCCACCCGTGTCCGTCCGCCCGTCCGTGGCCATCCGTCCGTGGCCATCCGTCCGTGCCCATCCGTCCGTCCATCCTTCCATGCCCGTCCGTCCATCCGTGCCCGTCCATCCGTCCGTCCGTGTCCCCGTCTGCCCCTGGCATCTCAACGTCTCGCCCACCAGCCGCCGCCAGCCAGCGCACGTCAACTCGACCAGTCAAGCATCCGTGTTTTGGTCAGTCTTAACTGGGGTTCCTCTCCGCTCGGTCGCTCAGCTGCGTTAGACCTAGACTATCTAGTTTAGATCATTGAACTTGCGTTTTGGTTGTAATTAGGAGTGGTTTACCGTGTGCAGTGAACTTTTTACTAAGTGTAATTTTTTGTACACATATAGTTTTCACTTTAATTCTTGAATAAATGTTTCGTGTGTTGGTTTGTTAAACCAACTGCTTTGTCAATAAGACTCTCAGTGGCTCAGCCATAGAGGGCCGTTACAAACCAAAAGAAGAAATTGCATCACAACACCCAAGGTGCACATCTGCTTCTGCAAGACTTCTCGTAGAAGTTTCGTAGCATTTAAGGCGAAAGTCTTTAATGTCTCATGCTCACGTGCGTCCGTCCATCCGTCCGTCCGTGTCCGTCCGTCCATCAGTGTGTCCGTCTGTCCAACCATCCGTCCGTCTCCATCCATCCGTCTATCCGTCCGTTTCTGTCCGTCCGTCCGTCCATTCGTGTCAGTCCATCCATCCGTCCGTGTCCGTCCGTGTTCATCCGTGTCCGTCCGTCCGTCCGTCCGTCCGTCCGTCCGTCCGTCCCTCTGTCCGTCCGTCCATGTGTCCCTCTGTCCGTCCGTCATTTCGTGTCCGCCCATCCGTCCGTACGACAAAACAAAAAGACATGGCATAGTCAGTCGAATGGCCAGAAGCTTTCGCCGAACACACTTTGGAATGTACAAAGTGTCCTTCAATTTTTTTTTGTCTCACTACAGCAATAGCGATACGGTTAGTTTGCGTTTACTTTCTTGGAGGCTCGAGCTCGACACTTTCCTACAAAGAATGCCATGTTACGCTTATAACGTGGACGCTGTTCGTGGCCTGCAAGTAGCAGAAATACAGGCTATATGACAATCTGAGATAAAAGCACGGATTCGCCTCATAGCAACTTAAAAATTTACATTTTAGAACTTACTCGAATTGAGGAAGCTACAACACAGGCGACAGAGAAGCGCATAGACACATCGCAGAACCTCAACAGAGAACTACTGAGGACAACACTAATGTCAACAGACGACTCTTGACTTTCAACTCGCTGTACGTGTGCTCTTCTTTGACTTCCGTGTTGCATCTTGCCCCGTACAAGTCAATTAAAAAACGAAGCAACACAAATCAGCCCGACTGTCCGTTGTGTTATCTGAAACGAATGAACCGTCGTAGCTTAGCCACACTTCCGAAGTCCTTTCCGTCTTTTGTCGCCACGCTCATCCCGCCAGTTCGAGATCGACTCGCACGGACGATTTCTTTTTCCGAGCTGACGGTCGTATAACGGTCTTACTTGGTCTATAACAGTAAAACAATAAGACAACATCGCCTCACCAGAAAAGAGCGCCACGACCTCCGCCGCAACTGGACGGCCCGTGAGAACTTGGGCACCGCACCGTGCTCTTGCGCTGACTAGGACGCAGTACTGTGTTCCTGGCGTTGTCACCCAGTACCAGTCGTTGGTTGACGAGAGATACTGCTCGCAATCGTCCGTTTCCTGCCCGACGTCACACGACCGGTACCGATGGCATATTGTTATCCTGTATCCCAGGACGGGGCCGTAGACTTCGTCAGGTTGTTTCCAATTTAGTCGGCTCATCACTGACGTAAACCGAGATATGAAAACATCGCTCGGGGAGCCTGGGCCTGTAGCGTGAACGGGGGGAAAGAATGAACGTTTACAACAACAACAACAACAACAACAACAACAACAACAACAACAACAACAACAACAACAACAACAACAACAACAACAACAACAACAACAACAACAACAACAACAACAACAACAGCAGCAGCAGCAGCAGCAGCAGCAAGAACAGCAGCAGCAGCAACAACATCGACAAGAATAAAATAAATAAACTCAAGTGACTAGATCAGTAAGGACGACCCCACGGTATTGAAGGTTGGAAAACTACCGTAGAACAGATGGAATAGTTAATCCAAGTTAACTTGCAGCTACGGTTTGTCGCTCCCTTCTAGGAATCAAGTACCCGTAGCCAGACTATTGCGCTGGTATGGTAGCGTCACCCCTTGGTAGCCCTAGTGACTAACAAGGTCCAGAACGGTGGTACCTAACTCAGCCCTTCATAGGATCCCATCATTCCTCCGTGGATCCTATGCATTTTCTATCACATTTGCGCTCCCTGTTGAAGCAAATCTACCACTAAACTAACGTCACCTTTCGACAACGCGCCCCACCGACGAAGCCACAATTGTCTTTCCATTCCACCGCTTTGACATGCCCGCAGTTGAGCCCTGCAGTTTCTTTATTTCTTTTCAGTGCCTTGGGAGCGCACGCTGTGCAGAACGGCAGCGCACTCGATTGACACCGGCTTGACTCGTCCAACTCGTCACCTTCGGCACGCCTACTTCCTTGGACATTGCAACGTTAAAATTGTGTTTAGGCGGTGGCCGCACCTAGGACGATGAGCCCCGCTTTCACGCAATTGCCATCGCGTCAACGGCAATGCCTCAGCAGCCTCAGTTGCGCAGGCTTGTTCGTTGGTCGCTAGAGAAGAGGCTCTCCTACAAGACGCTCGCCTTCTACAAGAGGCTCTCCTTCTTTGACGGTGAGCAATATGTGTCGATCTCCGCGTCGCAGCAGTGTGATGACGTGTGTGGAGTAGAACTGATGCTACATCGTAGGAACCACTCGAATTTCTGGCTTAGCCAGGAATTTTTTCTGGGTGGAAGTATGCATGTTCGTGCGTATGTTCGTGTGTGTGCGAGTATACAGATGCACCATTCGACAACTGGAAAATTTCCAGAAGAGGCCCTTTATGAGATAGACAAGCGCTACTATTGGTCGACTCGCCTTGGTTGCGTCTGCAGCGGGGGGGGCGTACTCCTACACAAGAGGCACTGCGCGTTGGGCCTTCGGCATCGGGAGGGGTGATGTCAGAGGAGGTTCGCTTATTTGATTTGCGTACAGAGATACACAAGGACACAGAAAAAAAAGGAGATGGATGGATGGATGGATGCTATGAGCGTCCCCTTTATAACGGGGCGGTGACATGTCTGCCACCAGGCTCGAAAAAAATAAGGAAAGAAAGCTTTCTTTTTATGTTGGCCTGATGCCTTATCTACATTGATTAAATCTATGTTATTATACCAAAGAAAAATATAAATTCACGGTCCATCTCTCTGCCTCTTAAGGCAGAATGACCTTATTTTTTCCCATTATTTATTTTTGTCCTTTATCTCTACTTTTCTGCCACCAATACTCTAACCGTCCCTTACTTATTTCTATCGCGGACGTGTTCAGCTTTCCATTGTTGTCCCTAAAACCCAAGGCTTCATGTAGACTCGGGCCCACACGTATACCTGGGTGAATATCGCCACATTCAATCAGTACATGTTCCATCGTTTCCTTAGTTCCCCCCATAGCATGTACATTGTTCTTCTTCGTTACTGAATCTCGCTTTATAACTACGCGTTCTAAGGCAACCCGACCTTGCTTCATACAGTAAAGCGCTTCCCCTTGAATTATCATAAAACCTTTCCCTCCTTATTTCGTTTTTTCCCTTTCGGTAGTTACTGAGAGCCGGCTTCTTTTCCATCGCTGTCATCCAATAAGTCCTCTCCGCCTCTCTGACTTTTGCTTTAATGCTCCTTGTTGCCATATCGCTCACACAGCTAGCCGTATATTTACTGGTGAGCCTCCTAGTTCTTTTTCTCCACTGTGTGTCAACGCTTTTTCTATACAAATACCTGAAAACCTTCTCTGCCCATCTACTCTCCTTCATTTTCCTCAGCCTCTCTTCAAATCTCATTTTGCTCTGAGCTTCCCTCACTTCAAAGCCTGTCCATCCCATATCACCCTTTACAGCCTCATTTGTCGTCTTCCCATGAGCGCCCAACGCGAGGCGTCCCTCAGTCCTTTGATTTACATCCATTCCTGATTGCACCTCTGATTTCATGCACACCACTGAGTTCCAAAATGTAAGCCCCGGAATCATCACACCTTTCCACAGCCATCGAAGCACTTCGAGAGAGAGAGAGAGAGCTCTTTATTGAAAGGCAGAGAATTTAGCCGGCGTGTGTAAATCGCTGACTTGCTACTGCGCGTGGGGAAGGGGATTGGGGACTGAAAGACACAAAGAGAGAGATAGAGATAGAAAAAAAACATAAAATGTTAAAATAGAATAAAAAAGAGGTAAAAACACAAACTGAGTTTTTCGTCTCTTGGGCGGGGACGTGTGCTGACAGTGACATATTACGTGCTTTCTGGGTGCCATAAAAGTTTGTCGAGCTGATCGATGCTCTCTAAATATTTGAATCCTATTGTATCCCCATTGCGCTCTGTGCTTCATAATTGCAGCATTCCTCTTTCCCTCTGCTACCGATGCTTTCTCTTGTACCTCAATATATCTATCCCCCCTCATTTACCCATACTCCGAGGTACTTGTACTCGCTTACCCTCGATATTTCTTGGCCCTGTATGAAGACCGCATGGTCTTCGTGATCATTGAATACCATCAATTCACATTGAGAGCACGCTGGCACCTGTCACCTAGAGGGGCACAACTCCTGCCAACTCTTTTCGGGAGGAGGGTAGAGATAGAGGAAAGGAACATAGGAGGAGAGAAAGAGGAAAGAAGAGACGGAAGTAATGAAGGAAATGACGAGAACCTGAACAACAATATGTAAAAACAAGAGAAAAACCATCTATAAGCGGGTGGCCAGTTCCGTTTGCCGTGACCCTCCCTCCTGGACATTTTTTTTTCCTCCATGTCGTTTCGTACCAGAACTCGAGACCATACACAGTGCACTATATGTTTGAACACGCCTAGAACCAATTTTTAGGGCGCCTGTTTTCTTTAGTTCAACCGAAAGCTTACCGGTGAGAGTGCCTAATCACGGAATGGTAGCGTGCACAACGTCTTGATACATTTATATCAGAGTTTTTCGATCTGCGGCGACTGGGAGGTCGTACACACAACACATGCTGCAAACAGCTGCAAGGCGAGCATGACAGCGGTTCTTGTTTGTGCGCTGCAGTTTACTGCGTATGTATTCACTCGACGTGAATGCGCTGCCGCTCGACTTGTGCCACTAGGTGCAGCGAAGGTAGCGCCTCTTCTCTGTGTCAACTCCTTTTAATTCGCAAGCAGCACAGAATTGTGCCTTGTTGGAAAACAACATACGTACTAATCTCAAGCACTAAATATGGGACGCGTAAGAGCATCAGACTACGTAAAGCAAACGGAAAGACTGCATAGTGCAGCGTCAAGGGCCTTCCGCTAGGTTGCGTGAGATACCAGTTTCTTGTGATTTAAACGCAATTAAAAAATTGCAATCATACTCAACGTGCGATTTTCCTTAAATTTGTTATAATATTTCACGGTCTTTTCATTTACACCAGGATCTAATGATACGTTCTGGCAAGTTTTAGGTCCCTTTAATACCAGCGTTGATAAAAGAAGACGTCACCTTGCCCGGGAACGAAGATGTCATCCAGGGTAACCCCTGAAGATGCTCGCTCAGGTGGTCCTCTTGCGTAGGTGCGTATTGTGAAGGTGACGTTGGTGCAGGGCTCAATGTGGTCGCAGGTGATTTGAGTCTGGTGCGCATCGACGATGGAGCCGTTTGCGCACGAACCGACGCGATACGGTCCGACATCGTCGCTGCCGTTGCCGGTGACCTCGACTCGGTAATAGTCGAAGTCATCCTTGGGCCTCTCCCAGGACACCGTGAACGATGTGTTCCCGGTCGACACCAGGGCTCAGGTTGGTTACATCCGGAAGAACTGGGACAAAGAGTCAAGAGACAAGATGGCGTTCATCTGTTGCAGCACTCTTTGAATTCATTAGGTGGAAAACTTCTGATGCACAGGCAAAGCTATTCGGGCGTCTCCTTAGCTCCTACAGAAACTAAGAGAAAAAAACCGGCAGATCCCACGCACTGTGGGAATCAATGTGATGCGAAGCAGCCAGCAAGGAGCAAATCATGCTGTACATAATATACATGTCATTATTTACATGTTAGGACCTATCATTTCTGTTCGTCATACAGTCACGTCGCGCAATACAAATTTTGGTGTATATCAAGCTAGCGAACTGGACGCAAGCGCACCATGAGCGTGGCATGTAAATGGCATTGTAGATGATATGCATGCCAAAATTTTCCTGTTACCACCTGCCACTTATGTTCGCTTAATTTTTTACCTCGAATCGCAGCGAGACGCGAGACCAATCTGCCTCCGTTTCGCATGCGTTCGTATTCTCGCGCTCTGGGCTTCGTGCAGACGCCATCCGCGTTCCAGCGTATAAATTGACGGACACTTTGTCAATTACAAAGTGTGTTCCTCGAACGCCTGTGCGCACTGAGACGGGGTTGGTCCGAATTGGAACGTGATGCGCGCGTCTCCCTCCTTGCGTGATTAGAGACGCTGGGCACAGCGACGCTACGCAAGCAAAGCGCGAGCGCTGTAGAGTCCAACGCGACCGGCGTCCGTTTGCGCGCCCCGTCGCCCACCTGGCACTGTGCCACGGCACGGCTGGAGGGACGGACGGACGGACGGACGGGCGGACGTGAGCATGAGACATCAAAGGCTTGCACCTTAAAATTTGGCGTATATCAAGCTAGAAACGGCCACGAGTGTCATGAGCGTGGCATGCAAGTCATGTTGCACATGACATGTCATGATTTCCATATTACCACTTGGCATTTATGTTCGTCATACAGTCACGTCACGCAATACCAAATTTGGTGTATATCAAGCTAGCGAAACGGCCACGGGAGTATCATGAGTGTGGCATGCAAGTCATGTTGCACATGATATGTCATGATTTTCATATTACCACTTGTCATTTATGCTCGTTACAACCACGTCACGAAATACCAAATTTGGTGTATATCAAGCTAGCGAAACGGCCGTCAGCACGCCATGAGCGTGGCATGTAAATCATGTTGTACATGACATGCAGGTCATGATTTTCATATTACCACCTGTCATTTTTGTTGGTCATGCAGAAATGTCTCATTGTACGAATTTTTGGATATATCAAGTTAAGAAAATGGCCTCAGGAGCACTACGGCCATGGCGTCTAAATGATAGTTCTCATGATAAGTTAGTCATTATTTTCATGATATGACCAGTCTCTCCTGTTTGTCATACAGTCATGTTATTCCGTACCAATTTTCGTATATATCCCATTAACGATACGGCCAGGAGAGCACAAAGTCGTAGGCGGCTAGATAGATAGATAGATACGCTCAAAGTCGCCGAAGTTCGCTAAGAAATGCTTCGCATTTAAAAAATTAGCACTGTTTTAACTATGTCGCGCAAGGCTGGGGCACAGCAGAGCGGGCGTACACCTAGCTGGTCCAGGATTGTCTAGGCCTCCCACATCTCTCTTTCCATTCCCTTGCTATACTATACTAACTATACTATACGTGGCTATTAGGGGCCGCCCGTTTTAGCTTTTCTTGTTAAGTCTCTGGGGCCGGTTTATGATGATCATAACTTTTGTCTACGACACAGCGAAACTCGAGCACACCTGCTCTGCTGTAAAAAAAAAAGAGCTAGAAATAGGTTGGGAGCAGTCTGAGAACTGCCACCTAGAGGGGCACAACGTCTGCCTATTCGTTCGGGATGAGAGAATAGAAAGTAAATTGAGATAAGAGGAAGGAAATGGAGAAGAAAATAAAAAAGAAAAAAATAGCATTGACGAGGACAAAAACATCTGGCATATCCACGAAGTGAATCATGACGAGTGGGCGAAGCACTGGGGATCGTTCTTACCGTATATCACCGGTGACATTGCCCACTCCCGCATGTAAATGTTGCCGTTTCGCCTTTCACGGGCGAGAGCGCGATCACGATCGTTTTCATCCATGGCAGAAAGAGAATGTTTGGTCTGGAACGCGCTTATTCTTCATCGTCATCAACGTCATCGTCATCGTTATGGCTTATAGTGGGTACATTCCATGTGCTGTGCCGTGATGGCAGAAAGAGAATGTGTGGTCTGGAACGCGCTTATTCTTCATCGTCATCATCGTCATCGTCATGGCGTATAATGGTTACCTTGCATGTGCTGTGCCGTGATGGCGGCGTCATCGTCATCGCACTAGCGTGGCTACACCGGGGAACACCGGGGGAGTGATGTACAAGCCTCGACTTTAAGGAGCTTCGCCCCTAAAATAAGTAGTAACTCGGAAGAATGTCTATGAGCGCGATGCGAAATCATTGTTGATGAAAGTCTGGAGGGCTCGACGGGCTCGGTCACGCCTAGCGGCTCACCCTTGCAGAAAAAGGTGATCGTCAAGGGTCACACTGAAGTCCAAAGTCTGTCTTTATGGCGAGTCCACTCCATATTGAATGCAGGACACTCTAAAATGACGTGCTCAAGTGTCTCATGGAAGCCACAAGACGCGTTCTCGACGATGTAAACGTGTCTCATGGAAGCCCACACGTTCTCGACGATGTGAAACATGTGTGCGGTAACACAGAGCCCCTTGGCCTATATAAGAAGGCTCTGCCACGACGAGGAAATCTAGGACCACGAATGCGGTGAGGAAACGATGGTCTGGTTGCTGCTTAACTAGGAGTGGGCGGATCAGCAACATCTACGAACCAACCAGCCCGGAACTCGCAAACTTTTACAACTTTTGTCAGGCTTTCGGCAGTAAGAGCTAATGCAGGAAAGATTACAGAAATTATCGAAAATCATAAACAAGCTTACCGGAATGTGGGACGTAGTCGCTGTGAGAGGTCACCTAAAAAAGAAACATGCTTTTTTATTAAGGTGTTTTACTTTTCACTTATTCATGTTACCGGGCTGCCGAGCATGTCCGCTGCTCAAAAATGGCAAGTAGTTATAATTCTACAGAATTTTGCACCAGTCCGCCTCGGTGGTATAGTGGTTACAGTGCTCGGTTGCTCACCCAAAAGCCGCTGGTTCAATCTCGGCCGTGGCGGTCGCATTTCGGTGGAGGCGAATTGGCAGAGGCCCGTGTACTGTCCGATGGAAGTTTACTTTAAAGAACACCAGATGGTCTAAAATTTCAGAGTCCTCCACTACGGCGTCCCTGGTTATACCGTGGTTTTGGGACGTAAACCCCCGGATACTATTATTAAAATTTTATGCGCCAAACAGAATGAGTTCTACTAACAGCGTAACCATTTTGCTTAATCATTATTAAGTCTCTCTCTGATTATAAGACGTTAGATAAAAAATTGGCCTCGTATCTGCGTGCTTCGCTGCTAATGTCGTGGAAAGACGAGTCTTCTGCCGGTCGTACTACAATGTTTTGCCTTGCCTCAGACAGCGCCTCCTTTATGTTGAATCGGCCGCATCTGGCTGGCATTGATAAAATAGAGGAGGCGCTGCGTCGTGAGATATGGACGCCATCTGGCAGTGGCGTCGAGAAACATGAGCTTGTGCAGAACCCAGGGCCACTGCCAGCGGCAGCACCATATCGTCGGCCGAGGGCTTTTTCGTGCATATCGTCGCAATTCGTGCATAGCTTCGCATTTTCAGCGCAGCCTAAGAAACACTAGGGTCTTCAGAATTACGTATCTATGTATTTTCTTATAAAGGAATATACCACCTACTACTTACGTATTGATGTTGCCCCTCAGATATGCGTAATATATGCTTTTTGATCGACAATGTTCACAAGTACGAACGCAAACGCCTGTTCAAGATGTCTGGGCGTTCAGCAAGTGGTTCAAACTTTGGCCGGGTGGCTGAATCGGGTGACAGACAGACAGATAGAAAGACCGACCGACAGACAGACAGACCAAAATTTCTGCGTTGAAGTATCCCAAGAAAGACCATCGTCTTTAAACTCTTACTCCCGCAGCGGCACCGAACGATATATCTGTTATGCGAATGGTGAACAGGCAATCGAGCATGCAGTATATACACCCGTCCACGCCTTGTGTGATTGATGACATGATGATGATTAAGTGGGTTTTTGTGGCGCGAGGGCCGTGGGTGGCCAAAGAGCACGATCACTGGTGATGATGTGTTCGCGTTGTCCAGTGAGTTTCGATGGTAAGAAGTATTGCGGCTTATAGAGGCCTAAAATCCCGAGCTGTGTGGCTGCGTAACAGATGTGTACATAGCATAAAAGTTATGGCAGTGACAAGTGACGGGATCTATGGGTGTGGGATGAATGACGAGTGAGCATTGTATCTACAAGTGAGAGATGAGAAATAGCGTGAATGCTTGCTAAAGGCCCTTGGGCCAAAAGCCGGGAGGCAGGTGCTTTCTGTAATGTAGCTACCGCAGCAGCGACCTCTTTTCAGAGGTCGTGCTGTGTGTGGGATTGATAACAAGTGTTTGTATTAGAGGCATTTGCAATTGTGCTTAAAGAGCCCCAAACGGCCTCTGAAAATGCAAAAAAAAAAAATCCGAGTGTGTTATTCTCTCGGCATTTCTCGTCTTTTTGGCGCACTTCGTGACACCAGAACGGTGATTCACGTGACGTCGTTAGGGTACGTACTCTCGATTGGTCCATACAGAAAAAAACCGGCAGATCCCACGCACTGTGGGAATCAATGTAATGCGAAGCAGCCAGCAAGAAGCAAATCATGCTGTACATCATATGCATGTCATTATTTAGATGTTAGGACGTGTCATTTGTGTTCATCACACAGTTACGTCGCGCAATACAAAATTTGGCGTATATCAAGCTAGCGAACTGGGCGCAAGCGCACCATCATTGTGGCATGGAAATGGCATTGTAGATGACATGCAAGCCAAGATTTTCATGTTACCACCTGCCACTTATGTTCGCTTAATTTTTTTACCTCAAATCGCAGCGAGACGCGAGACCAATGTGCCTCCGTTTCGCATGCGTTCGCATTCTCGCGCTTTGCGCATCGTGCAGACGCCGTCCGCGTTCCAGCGTTTAAACTGACGGACACTTTGTCAATAGGGAGTTTTCGAACAGCGTACACAAAGCTTGCGGGCGCTGCGGGCGTAGCGTTGCGGGCGTCACTTAACGGGAGCCCGCAAGAGGTGAGCGTACGACGCATGCACCGCAACACCCGCAAACTTTGCGTACGCTATTCGAAAACTACCAAAGTGTTTTCCTCGAACGCCTGTGCACAATGAGACGGGGTCGGTCAAAATAGAATGTGATGCGCGCGTCTCCCTCCTTGCATGATTAGAGACGCCGGGCGTAGCGACGCTACGCAAGCAAAGCGCGAGCGCTGTAGAGTCCAACGCGACCGGCGTCCGTTTGCGCCCCCCGGCGCCCACCTGGCACCGTGCCAAGGCGCGGCTGCAGGGACGGATGGACGGACGGACGGACGGACGTGAGTATTAGACATTAAAGGCTTTCGCCTTAAAAATTTGGTGTATATCAAGCTAGCGAAACGGCCAGGGAGTACAATGTGCGTGGCATGCAAGTCATGTTGCACATGACATGTCATGATTTCCATATTACCACTTGTCATTTATGCTCGTCATACAGTCACTTCACTCAATACGAAATTTGGTGTATATCAAGCTAGCGAAACGGCCACGAGAGTGTCATGAGCGTGGCATGCAAGTCATGTTGCACATGACATGTCATGATTTTTATACCACCACTTCTCATTTATGCTCGTCATACAATCACGTCGTTCAATACCAAATTTGGTGTATATCAAACTAGCGAAGCGGCCGCGAGCGTGCCATGAGCGTGGCATGCAAGTCATGTTGCACATGACATGTCATGATTTCCATATGACCACTTGGCATTTATGTTCGTCATACAGTCCCGTCACTCAATACCAAATTTGGTGTATATCAAGCTAGCGAAACGGCCGTCAGTGCGCCATGAGCGTGGCATGTAAATCATGTTGTACATGACATGCAGGGTCATGGTTTTCATATTACCACCTATCATTTATGTTGGTCATGCAGAAATGTCTCATCGTACCAATTTTCGGATATATCAAGTTAAGAAAGTGGCCTCAGGAGCACTATGGCCATGGCATGTAAATCATGCTTTTCATGACAAGTTAGTCATGATTTTCATGATATGACCAGTCATTCATGTTTGTCATACAGTCATGTTATGCCATACCAATTTTGGTATAAATCCCATTAACGATACGGCCAGGAGAGCACCAAGTCGTAGGCGGCTAGATAGATAGATAGATAGATAGATACGCTCAAAGTCGCCGAAGTTCGCTAAGAAATGCTTCGCATTTAAAAATTGGCAGCGTATCTGCGTGCTTCGCTGCAAATGTCGTCGAAAGACGATAGTCTTGTGCCGGCCGTACTCCTATGTTTTGCCTTGCCTCAGACAGCGCCTACTCTACGTTGAGTTGGCTGCATCTGGCTGGCATTGATAAAACACCAGGGTCTTTAGAATTGCGTACCTATGTATTTTCTAATAAAAGAACACACGGCCTGATACTAAGATATTAATGGTTCGCCTCAGGTATTCGTATATTTGCTTTTTGATCGAATATGTTCACAAGTATGAAAGCAAATACCAGTTCAAGATGGCTGGGCGTTCAGAAATTAGGTAAACATTGGCCCTGCAGCTAGCTGAATCGGGTCCCGGACAGACAGACAGACAGACAGACCAAAATTTTTGCGTTTAAGTATCGCAAGAAAGACTATCGTCTTTAAAATAGCAGTTGTGGATTGTTTCCTACGATCCTTTTCCATGTAGTCTCCCACCCGTTCTTCCTCGTCTCGCATGACGATCGTGCGCGATCAACAGATTTCAGTTCATTTTGTGTGTTTCCCAATGCGCAAGCGGGAATAACAGCGTGTAGCTGAAAAGCTCGAATTCTTGACACACTGGGCGCTTAGTGCTGACATTGTACATGTGCTTTATGAAGATATAAGTGGCGAGGGGATTAAATTGCCTGTTACAAGGGTAGTTAAGGTGAGAAACATACCATTCCCTCGTCTTTGAATCTGTTTAGGGGCTATTTAGGCGTGCTACTTAGATTTTCATTTTGGGGTGAGTTAATTTATCCTCCATTTCGCTCCCTCCGAAATAATTATCTTGGATATATAGGTAATACGGTGACGGTGAGTGAGCTTTCTTATAAGAGTCCACAATGACAGCAAAGGAGATTTAATTAAGCGGTCAGGGTTGCCGTTGGGTGGACATGAAAATGCGCCAGAACTCATGCCAAAAGTAGTCAAAGTAGCCATGTCATTTGGTATTATCGCCAAATTTCTAGCCAAATAGAAGAGAAGCGGTATCATCAACAGAGTCTTTAATATTGATGAATAAATAAAACCATTTTGAATAAGTAAGACCACAAGTATAAAAAGGAGCCATGGCGCCAACTGGAAATTTTCGTCGCCAACGGGGTTCAGAAGTAGCCAATTTGGCGCAAAGTAGCCACAAACGGCAACCCTGTAAGCGGTGACCCGTTGCTGAATTCGGTTTAACGCCGGCAAAGAGAATCTTAAAAACAAAATAAGGGAAAACAAACAAACCAGAAGCTATTACGAGTTACTGCATTTTAATAGTCGCATATTACGGGTTATCTACCTGTCATATTACTGGGCTCAGCTCTTTTATGCAGTCTTGTAGAAATTCTCTTTCATTTGTGCAAGCTTACAGAGAGACTGATGTACAGCCTTGGCCACGTCTGTGTAGAGCGCGCAAGCAGCCGGTTTTTGCTCTGCGGGGCGACACCTTAAGGCCGTTTTGGGCTCTGACGGGGTGTGTTAGGAGCATGCGCGGTCTAGTAGTCAGGCTGACCACGTCAGAGCCCGAAACTGCCAAAGGTGTCGCCCCGCAGATCAAAAACCGGCTGCTTGCGCGCTCTACACAGACGGCCGCGGCTGTACGTGTGCATGCGCCATTCCTGGCGTTCGCACATTTGATCTTATTGTGTTTCTATTTCCTATTTATTCAATGATTCCGCCCATGACTAAAGCAGTGTGACTTTGCGCTTGTCACTGTAGCCTCCCTTGGGAATGTGTTTTTTTTTTCGCGAAATGTTTTAACTTAAAGCATAATTAAAAGTCCTTCAAAAAGGCTAAATCCACAATATGATTACGAGGCACACCGTAGTGGCGGGGTCTCCACATCAATATGAACCGAAATCTATTTACATCGGCCTTTTCGCATGCGGTTTCTTCAGCAATTCAATCGAACCCACGACCTCGATCGTAGCGGTGCCACCACTTATCCACTGAGCTGTACAACAGCGAGTTGTTGCGTATATTAGGAGTTGGACAAAAGTTACTTACGTTTGCATCGCGTTGGAGCACGACAACAGTTATGACGGGCACTACGAGGACTGAAAAAGGAGGCGGACCCATTTGTCGGTACGATGTGTGATTTGGTCTGGCGTTGAAGGTGTTGTGACGGGAGTCGCTGTCGGGGGCACGAGGAAGCCGCAATCGGCATCCGAACTTCCGGCAGTATAGGCGGAAGTGCTTAATCAGGCTAATAAGCCACGCTTCCTGTCTCTCCAAGGTCAAGGACAATTAAAGTCTAGCCTTCTTCCTGTTTTTTACCCTCTTAAAAAAAGACAAAGGAATGGATCTATCCTTGAAATGGTGGTGATTGGGGCAACTCTCTGTAAAACTCCGGCAAATCCGGGGCCTGGGCCATGGCCGCACCCCAGTAGGTCCGGAGAACTTGCCGCCTTCACGGCCTTGCTGGATGGCCCGTAGTTGATCTTGAAAGTTTGAGCTGCGCAACGCAGCCGTCCATCACCCCGCAGCTTCGTCTGGTGAGACCACGTTATTTGCCTGTAACCTCACACTCAATTTTCATGTCCGGACACTAATTCCATTGCGTACACACTCCTCCGCTAAACTACCGCAGCATATTGGTTTTTACCTATAGCCATCGTCACCGCCGTGTTCATGAATTCGAGTTAAGCATGCGCGTTATTATGCCACCAACCAAAAAAAAGGGGCAGTAACTTATACGCCTGTCAAACGGCAAATCTAACGTCATTTACAGCGCATGTCATTCGTTTGTAATGTCATTCGTTTGCTGTCACACGGGGAACTAATGCCATTCGATGAAAACGACATTTTCTGTCGAATGAGTTCCCGAAACACATTCGCATTCGATTTCGAACCGAAGGCGTAGTCTCGACGCCAGGGACCTTTCAGGGAGCTGGCTATTGACTTACGTATGTGTAACTTTTGTAATTCGTAACTATCTTATTCTTTACTCGATCAACTGATGACTTGTTTGATGACGTAATAGCACGCGCGAAAGTTTCTAAAAGAAAGCGACTCTCAACTACAGCGGCTGGACGCCTGCCATGTTTCATTTGTGCTTTGTTGTTGCCTGTGTCGCGGGTGTTGATCGTCCGCTTGCACGTGTTTTGTGGATCAAGGTGGTGACTACACAAATTAGCTGCCGCCAGTCATGCTCCCGCTCTTCACTTGACTGTAACCACGCCGCGCACCACCGAAGCGACTAAACAGCCACCAAAACATGCCCATGTTGCCTGACCATTTTTTGGCGCTGTCCCTAGAAAATTTGAGCGAGATGTACCTAGCCTATTCGCGTGGCTCCACCAGATGTTCTCTGGCTCTACGAGCGTGCGGGATCCACGGAAAGTTCGCCAATGACTCAGGCACGCTACGGACGCTGGCAAAATACTGAGAACCGCGAAGCGGCGCGGTTACGGGCGCGCCAGTGACCGCGAAGCTGCACGTCGGGGGTTACGGGCGCCCCAGTGACTCGGGCGCGCACCACGGACGCTGGCAATATACTGACCGCGAAGCGACACGTCGTGGGTTACGGGCGCCCCAGGCACTCCCAGTAGCCTATAGTGAGCAGTAGCCTATAGTGACGGCAGGTAAGGAAAGGCGCTTGTCAAACTGGCCTTATAGTTAGCAGTCGCTCTATAGTGAGATCAGGTTGCGCTATATTGAGTCGGCGCAGCAGGCGCTAGTTAAAACAGTAGGAGAGCGAAGCGATCCGTGATACTGAGAGCAGAGTATTAAGGAGAGCGAAGCGATCCGTGATAGAGAGAGCAGAACTTATCTCTCCGGAAAACTATCGACGTCTATAGGGTTGAAACGTCAGACTTCTGCGACACCAAAGAGAATCCTGCCTTCACTCCGGCACACCGCGGAC
>JALIZH010022528.1:0-12699 GCA_030522465.1 Rhipicephalus appendiculatus
ATGCACTTCTTTCTGGCAGGAAATTCAGATTGTGAAAAGGCGGACAGGGAAAAAGATAAGACGCCGCCGAAGTGGCAAACTAATTATGCCTTAACGGTAATTATGACATTAACGTCTTTCTTTCTTTGATCTTTGCTCACGTGCTGGTGTTCTTTGCGATAACACACTTCTGGCATAAAAGCATGTTTCAAGGAATCGTCGATGTCATCTGAAACTTACAAAGAGAATTCGACCAATGCAACTTGCAGCTAACGCCTTCACGGACATTTAGCTAGCTTATTTTTTTGCATTACGGTACTCCACCTGCACTTAAGTTTTGCAAGGCAAATAAGAACTCCGTAGAAGACAATGCTATAGGCAATAACAGGTAAAAGCAATATTGGATTACAGGCGATACTTAGTACTGCTGGTTATATTTAGGGCTCAGTGCTTTCGGATAAATCCGAAAAAATCCGATGAACCTTGCTGGTAAAATGTTTGACAAATTGGGTTTATCCGACAAACTCCAATTTTAAGAGGGCATTTTCAACGTTCAAAGCGCATCTCCATCAGTGGCAGCAACCTCGTAAAGTATGCTTGCATCTATTACAACAAGCTTTAAGGTTTTAATACGAACAAACGTAGAGGATTTGTATTCATGTATTTGTGTTTGTATGTATATGTGTTTGTGCATACAAACCTTTGCAGACATCTAAAATACACTTAGTGTGTTCGCACGTTTTTGTGTTCAGATTTCATTTCCTCCAAGGTTTCCGAGTATTGAGAATAACAATAGTAATAAATCCTTTAGTTTTCGTCAAGAGGATGAGGGAAGCTGGAAGAAAAAGCTTAGGAGCCGTTTGACTAGCTAAATACAATGCTGCCTGCCTAAGCAGCCGGAATATTCAGCTTTCTCGTGAGACTCGTGGTGTATGAACTTTAAACGCTGACTGTACGTCTCGCAAAGCACAGCATAAGCTACGTTAATGAGAACTAACAGACAATCAAACCAAGAAAAATACAGGGGTTGCGATTTGTAGTAATTACATCTACAGTCGAAACCCCTTATAAGAGACACTGATGTAACAGACAAATGGGTGTAAGAGACACCAATGTGCCTACATTTAAAATAAGGGTTGATCAGAAAATGTGAAAGTGGTACCCTGCTTATAAGAGACACCTCATTTCAGGGACAAGAAATGCTCTCCGGTGCATGTCTCTCATAAAGTGGTTCAAATGTATGTCATAAGTCCTGAAAATAATATCCCCTATACTTTCCTCGGCTTTGTTCTCTGTTAGCTCTCATTACATTCCATGTAAAAAAAGAAGGAGCCCTTAATTCCCCCTCTTCCTTTCAAGCACAAGCTACCTGATACACGCATTTATGTAGAGTTCGCACAGTTTTTTTTTTTTTTTTGCAGGACACCCTTTTACGGACACCTTTCCATGACACCCGCACAGCGCTGCGATGCTCGCTGATCTCACTGCCAAAAGAAGCCTCTCACTTTTATTATCACCACCTCCGCCACACCCGGCAGCGAATAGATTAGATAACACCGTCCACCCCGGAGTGGACAGAGGCCGATCAAAACACTCCACTTTTTTTCCAAATTCTGCGAAACCTCCGAAGCGCGACACAATGGCTCTCGACGACGATCCTGACGCGCGAGATACGGAGGTATCGCAACCGCAAGCCTAAACGAACCGCCTCCGTTCAGCTACTGTTATCTGAAACCCCATTCTGAGACTCATGCCCTGTTATGAAATCCCCCAATCGATAAGCAGTCAATTGACTACAGGACTCATTCACTCGTGCATCCATTCATTCATGATGAATGACGGGAGACACTGCTTTAGATAAATACTTCTTCGTTTTTTCGGCAGATTTTGATGGAACCTTTGAAGCTAATGTATCTTTGTGTCTTGATTTGAGACATGCAATTATTTTTATAGTAAAATTTCCAGTTTTTAAAATATCAGAAACATCATGTACCATGTAAGAGTTGTTTTTAAACTGTGGAAGTTAAAACAAATAATCTTACTGCGATAACCTGAAATGAACACCGCATGTAGCAATATAAAGAATGGATGTTCTGAACCCATTTGAACAAAAGTTATGGTATGTTCAACATTTGTGAGCGAAATACCAGCTTGACATTGACTCTCTCACGAATGCTCAACGCACCATAACTTTTATTCAAATGTGTTCAGAACATCCATTCTAGTTTTACTGCATATAGTATTAGTCCCAGGTTATTGTTATATGCAGATTTGCTTTACAACTCTCAGATAAGAAATAAATCCTGCTACTGAACTATGATGGTGTAGGAATGCTGAATAGTTTTCATTTTTTTGGCAGTTTGTATAGAAAATGACAAAACTTACTGCCTCTGCTGAAAGAAATTGCAAAAATGTCAGTGTCAACACTGGACATACAGTTGTAGTTCTAGTTTCATTGCAAGAAAAGACACTGATCAATAAAATGAAACAAAGACGACTGCTTTACAAGTGGTAGTTCCAGAGACAATGGTCTTAAAGAAGCCTTGAAATACATGGGAGGTATAGGGCCTACACTGTGCCCGTAACTTTTCGTATGTGTGGCGTTTACATTAGCCGAGACAAAGTACTGATGGTCCGAGCGGAAACCGGCTAGCGCGACTGTCTTTCACAGGTGAAGGACAGGCCCACCACAGTTGGGTGGGCGGAGCTTACAGTCGTTCTTAGGTTGCCATCGCGTAAACTCAACCCGCAGGTTTGGACCATATGCACAAGGGAAGGAAGCAGGGCTCAATCGCTCACCATGGAAAACGAGCCTTCGCCAATGAGCTTGCCAAAGATGAAGTCGTTGGCGCACATCTTGGCCGGCTTGCTTGGGCCTCCTCGGCGCCGTCCTTGGGACGCGGCCGCCACGTTGTTGGACAACGCGGCCGCGGCGCCCGTCGAGGCGGGGCGGCTCCTGTGACTGGCGTCGGCATCGCGGCGGTTCCGGCTGTAGGGCTGTCGGCAGGTTCTTTCACGCTCCTCTGCAAAGCGCAATAACAGAAATAAGTGCCAGTTCGAATAATGCTAAAGAAGATGAAATAGGTTTAGGTTGAGGAAGCTTGACAATTCAACCAGATCACCTGTCCGTTAGGTAAATTAATTTTGACATTCAAATGACTTTGATGAAGTAGGTGGGCTTATTATGGCTAAGAATGATCGCTGCCTCGCAGGCATAGGTCGGCACTTTAAGGGAGTACTCACTCAAACTCACTCACCACAATTTTTTCAGCCATCCCACTCACTCACGTTCACACTCACGCCTACTCACCCTCGTGAGTGCTCACTCACGTTCACACTCATGTCCACTCACACTCATGAGTACTCACTCACGTTCACACTCACGACTACTCACACCCGTAGGCACTCACTCACGTTCATACTCACACCTACTCACACTCGTAGGCACTCACTCACGCTTCACACTCACGTCCACTCACACTCATGAGTACTCACTCACGTTCACAATCACGACTACTCACACTCATAGGCACTCACTCACGTTCACACTCACGACTACTCGCACTCATAAGCACTCACTCACGTTCATACTCACGCCTACTCACACTCATAGGCACTCACTCACGTTCACGCTCACGTCCACTCACACTCATAGGCACTCACTCACGTTCACACTCACGACTACCCACACTCATAAGCACTCACTCACGTTCATACTCACGCCTACTCACACTCACAGGCACTTACTCACGTTCATATTCACGCCTACTTACACACATAAGCACTCACTCACGTTAATACTCACTCCTATTCACACTCATGAGTACTCACTCACGTTCATACTCACGCCTACTCACTCTCATTAGTACTCACTCACGTTCACACACACTACCCACACTCGTAGGCACTCACTCACGTTCACACTCACGTCCAATCACACTGAGGCACTCACTCACGTTCACACTCACGACTACTCACGCTCATAGGCACTCACTCACATTCATAATCACGCCTACTCACAGACATAAGCACTCACTCATCTTCATACTCACGCCCACTTACACTCATAGGCACTCACTCACGTTCATACTCATTTATACTCACTCGTAGCCACTTATGTTAATACTCACGCCTACTCACACTCATAGGCACTCACTCTCATACTCACACCTACTCACACTTACGGGCACTCACTTTCGTACTCACACCTTACACTCATAAGCACTCAGGTTCATACTCACGCCTACTCACACTCATAAGTACTCGCTCACGTTCGTACTCAAGTGTACTCACACTCAGAGGCACTCACTCACGTTCACGTTCAAGCGCGTGCGTCCTGTCTCCTTCGTGCTTGCGTGAGGTGTTCTTCAGCTTTTTCAAAAATGACTCACGTTCCCACTCATGTGCGCTCGAACTCAAACGTACTCACGTTCATACTCACGCTAAAGCCATTGGTGTAGTCACTCATGATCGTTCTCACCATAAGCGTGCGCAGGTTTCCCCCTTATGGGGGGGTGCAAGGTTCCCGTCGCAGCGCCCCCCCCCTCCCAATCATGTCAATGCATGAGGTTTTATATAGTCGCGCACGATGGCTTTGGTCTTCAAGCCGCGTTAGGCGAATGGATCAGGGGCAACGTGAGTTTTTTTCCTGGTTTCTAGGCGATTCACGGTCCCTCGGTTCTTTCAAAGCCAACGTGCTGAGGTAGCCACAATATACAATATTGTCGCAACGTCAAAAGAGAGGAATTAAAGTAACGCAGTGATCGAGAGAACAGCAGCAGGTCGGTCTTTCTAGCGCACCGCGGCCAGCGATTTCTTCGCTGCTATTTCTACCTTCTTTACACAGCATACGTGCATTTGTGTTGTCGTTTTTCTTGCACCACGAACGTGGCGCATATATTAAATGCGAAGCATTTCTTTTGGGGGTGTGCGAATATTCGAGATCTAATTCGAATCGAATATTACTAATCGAATAATTGATTCGACTTTCGCATAGCTAGTATTCGAAGTTTCGAATAATTCGACTGGACGTAATATCCAAAGCGCTCAAAGGCCAATGGTGAAACTTGGTTACGGTGGGGTTGCCAAAACTAACGCTAACGTCGTTACAGAAGGCCTTCCGGTAAAACTTTCACCGATATACTGGTTCAAATGTGAGCGCATGTTTATAATAAAGGAGACTATGTCATTTCCGCATGTCATGGCTCGAGCAGAAAAGGCCAGAGAACAGTCTTCGAGACTGTCGAACTGATATCGTCAAGAAATAACCAGCACTGAGCTCAGACCTTATATTCAAAAGGCTGAAAAATACCTGAATAAGCTCCTGACCCCAAGAAAGGATGATCCTTTGAAATAGTGGAAAGCGCATAGAGCTGCTCTATATCCAGAGGTATCGCCAAAATTGCTTTGCGATACCTTTCCATCTCTCTGCTAGTGAGGTGCCCAGTGAGCGCATGATTTCAACTGCAGGAAACACCGTAACATCACGAAAGTTTGAAGCAAGGTATAGTGTGGAACAGCGTTTGTTTCTGCATGACCATCTGTATTCATTCGGTGGCAGTCACTCACGCGTTATGTGCCCGAGGGACATGAGCAGATTGCATTTCTTTGTTCTTTCTTTCAATTTTCAACAAAATTTTTGGTATTCGATATTCGATTCGATGTTCGACATTTTAGGCCACTATTCGGCAGTATTGGATTCGAATTCGATTCGAAGATGAAATTTCACTATTCGCACACCCCTAATTTCTTTGCGTAACAAAATAGCTAGTTGGGCGAGTTGGTGCGTATTCATATTTGAAGATAAACAGCGAACTGAAAAAAACGAAGACAAGGAAGAGAAGGGACACACACAGCGCTGCTGTGTGTAGAGCTCTTAACCTTCCCCGAATAGGCGTGTCCAATTTGACCAATTTGCCGGATACGCAACTGGAACTGTCCTTCTAAATCTGCGCCTCAAGCTATATATCGTCTTTATTAAACAAAAGTCATTATATTTAGTACGCCAAAGTGTTCTCCACGCGGCCTGTTTTTTTTTCGACGTTTGCACGAGTGGGACGCACGCTGCACCTTGAATATCGATGCAAATGTTATTAGGGGCTTACACGAAACTCCATGTCATAACGACATATTGTGCCTTCAGCAGTGCAAACATAATCTGCGATCAGCAAATAATCACCCTTGATAAATGATTGCATCACTTATATTAGGGGGAGCGTGTACAACGACGCACATAACGGACTCAACTCGTTGAAGGACAGCTGTAGTTGGGTGTCCTCAACAGCCCGCGTGCGCAGGCTGCCATTAGTTAACAGGCGCACGTATAGATCTTCCCTGGGCACAAGTTGTCCCTGTCCGCATCTCCATGAATTTGCCGCCCCTCCAAGGCGTCACCCGAACCACGAAGCCTCCAGCGTGCAACATAGCACGGCCGGAACCGGAATATGCGCATATTAGAGGGCTTTTGCAAATTACGGGAATACGGTGCGCAAATACGGTAGCGGGACTAGGTGGCGCTCCTCCTCTCCAGATCGTGCTTAAAGTCTTGACCGCAAAAGGACGAGACACAAGAAGAGAAGGCGACTACACGAGTGCTCGTGTGAGTGGAGCTTCTCGTGTCTGTCCTTTTGCGTAAATCTATTCCAGAATGAAGCAACACGCTCAACAAAGTATTTCATTAAAGTGCCTCCCCCGATCGACAGCTGCATCGTGAACAATGCGTAGACTGACAGGCAGCAATAAGGCGTGACACCCCACAGTAATTTTTGAAAAGGCCTTTGCGGTGTTGGGGTGCCTTTACTGGAATTAGGAGCGGCAAAGCACAACGAGCGAGAGAGGAGCGAGCGTAGTCCGGCACCGTATTTTCGTTTCGTATTTCTGTAACTTTTCTCGAACGCTACACTAACAAACAAGCAGCGCCCACCAAGAGACGGGAGAGAGAGAGGAGGTGGCGTCGCACCAGTCACCGCTGCGCCAATACAGGCGCCTGCGCGACGGTGCGCCGCGCCGTGATGCCAGCTGCGTGATTTTGACGTGTCCGGCGAGTCTCTTCGATACGCTAGCCGATCGAAATGGCGGCGCCACGCACGGGTGACAGTTATCTCTTGAAGAAAAGTCAAATCTCATTTTCCGATTGCTGGTTCTGCCGGCTGTTTTCTAACAAACTGAAACGCCTGTTACTGAGCTGACACTACACCACAATAAAACTTTTTTGCGGCTTCATATTGCTTGTCTAGTCAACTGCCGCTAGATAACATCGTCACACCATTAGGGCTTCTCACTTCCTCAAGCGCGACCACTCACTGTGTGTGTTTGTGTGTGTGTGTGTGTCGCCGTGTTTCTCTACGCGGCACACCATGAGTTCACACATGTTCACACTCACCACTACTCACGTTCATACTACTCACACTCATGAATACTCACGTTCATACTCCACGCCTACTCACACTCATGAGTGCTCACTCACGTTCACACATGCGTCTACTCAAACTCATGTGCTCACTCCACGTTCACACACGCGTCCACTCAAACTTATGAGTGCTCACTCACGTTCACACACGCGTCCACTCAAACTTATGAGTGCTCACTCGCGTTCATACTCACGTCCACTCACACTCATGAGTTCTCACTCACGCTCACACTCACGACCATTCACACTCATGAGTTCTTACTCCACGTTCACACTCACTTCTACTCCACACTCATGAGTTCTCACTCACGTTCACACTCACTTCTACTCACACCCATGAGTGCTCACTGACGTTCACACTCACGACCACTCACACTGATGAGTGCTCACTCCACGTTCACACTCACGACCACTCACACTCATGAGTTCTCACTCACGTTCACACTCACTTCTACTCACACTCATGAGTGCTCACTCACGTTCACACTCACGACCACTCACACTCATGAGTGCTCACTCACGTTCACACTCACGACCACTCACACTCATGAGTGCTCACTCACGTTCACACTCACGACCACTCACACTCATGAGTGCTCACTCACGTTCACACTCCACGACCACTCACACTCATGCGTACTCACTGATACTCAACTCACCACGTTCAAATGAGTGTGAGTGAGTGTGAGTTGAGTGCACTCATGAGTGAGTGTGCCGAGCTGTGCTCGCAGGAGACCCGTGCAGTAAGCTGCGCGTCAGTGGCACTTTCAGAAAAAGAGACTGACTGTCACATTAGCAGCTTCATCACGACATGATGGTGATATCAGTTTTTTCCATGCATAAGTATCCATGTTTCTTCAAATGAAATTGATCTGATAGTTATTATCTGTTGTAAGTGTTTCCTTCTGCCTTTGGGTTTTCTCGCAGTGTATTCATTAAGTATTACCATCCTTGATGTGTCGGAACTGAGCCGGTCTCTTCTTTACGGGAGAGAGACAGTGGAGAGACGGTGAAGTGCAACTTGTCAATGTATTTTACACTTGAGCACTACACTGAAACCACTTCACTAAATCTGACGTTTTTATAGTTCAGCACCACACCGAAACGCAATATTGCGAGACAAACATTCGCAACACACACAGATGTGGTGACTGTGGGATGACAGAGTGGGCTCACAGTCACCCAAGAAAAGAAGTGCAATGAAAGGAACAGCGCTGGAAAGGCACACACACCCACGCTGTCACCTTTATGACATCATCCTTGTCTGTTAGACACAACCTATGGAAGCTACCAGACAATGAAACCGAGAAAAGTACAAGGGATTATTCGTAACCTTTTAACAGCAGTGTGGTAATCGCAACACAAATGTAAAGAAATTAAAGTGGACGAAAACAACTTTTCGTCGGTAGGGACCATCCCTACAACCTTCGGATAACACGTACGACACTGTACCACGGTACATTCCTCAACTTCATTGTAGGTTGGTTGCACTAGGTTGTGTCTAACACAGATTACAAGCCCCTGACACATTCCAGCTCTTTCAATCATCCTTATCTGTGCATTCATCTTAAATGCTGCAGCAATGGAACCCGCGCGTGAGTGGGCTCTCTTTTAAGGCTCTGTTTCTACGTGGAACAAGTCTACACTGCCAGACTCTCTCCTAGTCACACTCTCGCTACTTTCAATTCAAACACAAGGCTCGTTTCCCTTTGAAACATACTGTGCTGTTGAACGCCCTGAACACAGAGCAAAAACATCAAAGATGCCAGAAGAATAGGGTCTTTTATTAGTGATGGTAATACCATAAGGTAAGTACAGAAATACCATACCATAGTGGTCGGCATGCAACTTTTTAGCTGTGCGAGTCTCTCATTGTGGCGCTAACGTGATGCGATGATCTAAGTGGCTAATAGAGGTAGTGTAGTCTAAAAAAAGGTACATGCCAAGCCCAACATTACGGTATTTCCTTACTTATCGTACGGCATTACTGTGAATGCTAAAACAATTAACAAAGGACACACCACAGTGCTATGGTGTGTCCTGTTCCTAGTCCTGCGTCTTATTCCCCTGGTATCCTTGTTGTACTAGGGCTGTGTTCAAGATGTTCAAGCACCATTACGAACAGGTTCGACTATCGATTCTGATACCGTGCTGTGCATTTCACCCGTCATGCACTGCGTCACAAAGCTGTTCAATGACAAAGAATATACGTAATGATCCTAAAATAGATGCAGTTATACTGGGAAAAAAGACTTCCACACGCAATTACGCACGAAGCTATGTCAACAGCCATCTGGGAGTTCAAGGCTCATAGATAACTGAAATTTTATCGAATCTCCGCTGCATCGTGGGTCATTAATGAAAGGAAACGCAATAGGCGATAGCATGATTAGGATGTTTATAGATTAGAAGATCGAAATGCTTAGATTAGAAAGAAACTAGAGAATGCCCACTATTGGGATGTTATCAGAATACCCGTGAAAGCGAGTTGACGTTGCGACCAGATTATTGCACAACGACTACACCTGTTATCAGGCGGCGTGAGATTGATGCAATTATGGTGTTGCACATGCTCTTGTAATGCGATACCAAGCGGGAACAACTTGCTGGGCGAGGAAGTGTTATTGCACATTGCACACGCGTTGCGCCATGTGTTTTTGAGGAATTCTGGCCTCACATCTCCATGGACAACTCATAGCTGAATCTTTCAGTTTTTTTTTTTTTTAATTAATTCCCTGCTTTGTTATTGCAGTAGCAGTAGTATGCCTAAGAATGATCGCTTGTTGAGCTAATTGGTCTATGTTAATTATTGCTACAAGAATCTAGTGCAAAATAGTAGAGACACAAAGCGCTGGTAATTTTTCGCTACGAGAACCCAGCGTGCAATTTTTTGCACTAGATTCTTGCAGCAATTGTAGTTAGGAGAAATAACTGTCTGTAACAGTAGTGCGTTACAGCAATTAACGAAATCAATCTAGTGGTCCTTGCTGGAACACAGCAAGTGTGCAAATTTTTAAAGACATTATTTCATGTTGCGCTGTGCTTCTGTTATACCGTCAACTGACCCACCTACACTTATCATGTCTAAAAAAAAAGGTGTTCCATTCTGAAACGCTAATTGATATAGTGACAACTTTTATTCCTAGTGTTTGCTAACTTTAGAATTGACTACATCGTTGCTGCCATCAGAGATGTAAACTGATAACTGATGTAAGCAGCCTCATTTTTATCAGAAACGACATGACTTCTACATCATCTAATTCTTTTTATAGTGATCTGTAATTTTTTTTTTTTCGCATTTCTACTATCGCTGCAATTGTACTACATCATTGAAACTGCATCTGCTCCTCTCTCTAATGCCCCAAGGCACTTTCCGAATAAATTTATAATTAATCATTTTTCATCAATCTCTCTTGGGACACCGTATTCATCATCAATCAAAGACGGCAATTTCAACACTGCCATCTTGACTAGCTTTTCAACAGCACAATGTCATCGACTTCTCCCTCTACCATTAAGGCTGAGATTTACGATTTAATAAACAAATTTAATTATCTACAAATTTTCCCACTCTTCGCTAAACCGTACAATATGTTAACGCTTGCACATTTCTGGCCTCATCGACAAACACGCTTTGGAGCAGAGGCACTGTGTTTTTCCTCCAATAATTCTACATCGCTGTAAGGAGTTAACAGTGATGCAAAAGGTACTGAAGCAAGTGTAAACCCAATCACACTTACTCAGATGATAAAATTCATGAACACTGCAAAAGACAAGGTCTATTGCAGTTTTCATGAATTCTGAACACTGCAATAGATGACAGGTCTGGCGAAGAACGCACACACAGCACTGTGAAGAGTGCAGTTAACAACTGCATCGATCAGTATAAAATAAAAAACCACTTGTCATGTGTTCATTGTGCTTGAGGCTTCAGGCCCGTGCAAAATCTAAAACTGATTTAGATATGCAATCAATTTTATGTCAAGCAATCTGTGTCAGTCCATGTACATTGCAGTGTTCCTAAATTTCTCACCAGCAAACCCCTGAGCGAGCGCTTCTACACGCGCAAGCACCCCTATCCCTTTTTCGGTAGATTTGAAATATGGGCAAATGACCAAGCAAGTGCTTCCCCCCATCCTCCCTTCCGTTTTTTTTTTTTCCAACCTGTTCTTTACAGAACCCTGCATCATCGGCTCCCAGGAACGCAAGTACTGAGCGTCTTAAGATGTGTCCAGAACTTTTTCGAACTTTTACAGTGTGCTACCTTGCATTCCGAGTAGTCGCAAATTGTCAGAACATTAGAAGAACATCTGTCCCCCACTGGTCCTAACTCTCAAAATTTCACAGGACAATTCACTTCGGTTCAGTAAAAACAGCAAATGCATGCGTATTCAGTAAAGCATTTCACTGAAAGCACTTCTTAGCGGCTCTTCCACCTGCATCTCAAAATTTGGTCCATTAACGAGCAAAGTACCCCCCTCCAAATATTGTCAGCTAATCTTGCACTTTTTGGAGTGGGGGGGGGGGGGGAAGGGGGGTACTTGCTCAGGATTTTACAGCATGTCCAACAAACATGCCCAAGTCATCACTCAAACGCTCCACTTGACATGACACGTTAGGTATCGTTAGTAATGCTAGCAATCTGTGAATAAAAGCAGTTACAGCTGCCATAAGTCGCACAGGGACCGACAGAACTATTTTGCTAACTAAACCAAGCCTAGTTAAGGCATCGCTCTTTTGAGACTAACAGAAAAACAGTTGGAAGATCCAACGGGCAACTTAAGTGAAAACTACCTCTGACCGACAAAAATGTCGCTCGCCTTTTCTTATTTACATATTTATTTAGTTAGCACCTACAGTACAAACACTGCATGCTTGAACAACACGTAAAAAAAGAGACAGTGAACACTAGCTAAGCACCACCGGATGTACTGAAGGGGTTTGACAAAACAAATGGGTTTTACACGCACGTGGCGCTCAGTTGGTTTTGCCGCGGTCTGAAATGAAGTAGAAGTGAAGGAAAAGGTTTAAAAAAAAGAAACGAAATTTCAGGCAGTTCCACACGGTGAAAGCCATCTAACAGTGATGCTTTAAGCGCACTAGTGTATGTGACTGGCTATCGAAATCACGTGCATTATCATCATCACAGTCATTTCGTTTTATTTATTTATTCAATCTCCCTGTGGTCACAGGACCTGCGTGATGGCAACTACTATTACTACGACAACAGCGCAGGGTAGAAGACTGTGCTGCTCTAAAACGGCACAGCCGGCATTTTGCTGCGTCCTGGTTTGATGTCACCACAATGAAAA